>VBSM01000949.1:16120845-16192784 GCA_008086735.1 Cheirogaleus medius | reverse complement strand
AAAAAAAAATTAAAAAAAAAAATATCAGGAGAAGCTAGGTGACAGATGGGTGGAAACTCAACAGTTTTTTGCAATTTTTCTTTCTTTGAAATTAGTTCCAAATAAATTCTGAAGAGTTTCCAGTTTGGTTTCCTATTTTCTCTTTATTGTAGTTAACTCCATAAAGAACACCCTGGTAGACAGATCTCAATAGCACTTAGTTTGGTTATGGGTTATATAACTCTTATTAATTTAATGCCCTTTTATTGCTTGTGCCTCAGACCTATGAAGGAATTGATGCTCAAACTCTGCCCTTTTTTCATATCCCCCCTCACCCCATTGTTGTCATGGAAAGGAACCTTAATGATTATCTAGGCAGAAGTGTTTAATTCACAGTCGAAGCTGCTCAGTTTCACAAGATACAAGTTAATAACCCAAGATCTTGGCATCAGGAAGTCTGATTCTCAGATGATGGGCATTTCAAACATGACCCAAGTCACAGCAAGCTCACTGTGTCATGAGCTTTTTGTCTGAATCACATCTCTGTTCACTTTAATGGTTAGTGCACAAATTCATAAAGTCATTCATGATATTTTCTGTGCTCTCTCAATAGTCCTTTGTTTATAGCTCTAAATGCCCCTGTAGTTTTACTGAGCATAATAGTTATCAATGTACTTTGCAATCTTGCTGAAGGTAACTTCTCATCTTTACTTAGCACAAGGCAAATGCAATTGGCCCTCCGTATCTGCGGGTTCCACATCCGTGGGTTTAACCAGCCATGAATCAAAAATATTTGGGGAGAAAAACAATAAAAAATAACAATACAACAATAAAAATAATACAAATAAAAACCAATGCAGTTTAACAACTATTTACATAGCATTTACATTGCATTAGGTATTTTAAGTAATCTAGAGATGATTTGAAGCATATGGGAGAATGTACATAGGTTATATGTAAATACTATGCCATTTTATATGAGGGACTTGATCATCTGATTTTGGTAGCTGCAGGGAAGCGGGTGCTGGAATCAATCACCCTGGGTTGCCAAGGGACGATTATACTACAGTATCATCTACTTAATTGAAATTTAGTTAATATTAATTTATTCATTATGCAGATATTTAATGAGGACCTACAGGTATTATTTATAGGGATATGAGAGTGAAAAGATAGATAAATTCCTTGCCTTTGTGGAGTTTACATTTGTAGAAAGAAAATGAACAATAGACATAATATCAGGCAGTTAAAAATACACAGAGAAAATTAAATCTGGGTGGAATGTGATTAGCTTGCTATTTTAGGTAGGGCAGGTAAAAAAGGTGTCACCTCTAGAAATCACATTTTCAGAGAGAACGTCTATGGTCATTTTATGACCTTTAAGCCTTCTTATCACTGAAGATTCAGAAATACATAATCCTTTTTCATTACCTTATCCCTTTTAGGACTCCCTTTGGGAAAGGTAATTGGACTCCAAGCATTCCAAGACTTTTTTCAGGGCTGGAAAGTGGTGACAAGAGACACTCTGCAGAGCAGTAAAGGCTCTTATCAGAAATGTCATGAGCCTCAGAAAGTTCTCAGAGCTTCAGATCGAAAACTGCAATGTTCATGGATGTGTCTCCATAAACTTGTTCCATCGGCTCCCAGCGTGGTTTGGTGCTTGTACGCACATGTGTGCATTTATCTGTTAAGCGTGTGTTGTGCATGGATGTTGGCTCGCTGATTCCTGTTACTTCCAGCTCGTTTTTCACCCCTCAATCTTGGCTGATGGGGTCGTGGGAAAAGAAGTGGGCAAAGGGCAGTTAGGCCAGCACTGGATGCCATCCAGAGCTCTCGTCTCATTTTCATCGTTTTAAAAACTAAGATGCAGATATTCCTGTCTTGCCTCCTCTTCCCCTCTCCTCATCCTGTATCTTCCCCTCCACGTGGATGTTTTCACTCAAATTTAGGCAAAATGACATCCCATTCATGGGTTCCTTCTGAAAAGTTAAGGGATTCTCCCTTCTAGAATGGAGTTTCTTAGGGTTCTCTGCCTGGATATGGATTCTCTCACCTGTATGCTGGTGAGAGCCCGACCTTGTGAGTTGCCCAGACCTGAGGCACGGAAGTCCAAACCAGCATTTCTGTTTCATACCCATTTCTCTTCCGCATAACCACCAAAACTTCGTTCTGGGTTCCTCATGGCCCTGATGCTGGAAGGTGCCCAATGTGCACTTTCTTGTATATCTGTAGTCATGTCCTCCTTGGTCCCAGGCTCAGACCCCAACAAAGAAATAGAGATGAGATGCAAACTGATCTGTGCAGGTAGATGCTGGAATTTCTTTTCAAAAAACTCGTTCCTACTCTTTCTTTCTCAACTTAGGTTCCCCTGGCTTCTTCCCACAAATTCATATTTGTCTGCTAATTCATTTCATTCGCTATATTCATTTCCTATGGCTGCCAAAACAAACTGCTACAAACTTGGTGGCTTATTGCAACACAAATTTATTTTCTTGCAGTTCTGGATGTTAGAAGTCCAAAATCAAGGTGTTATCTGGGTTTGTTCCTCTGAAAAGTCTGATGGAGAATCTGTTCTTTGCAGCTCTCCTCATTTCTGGCAGTTGTAGGCTATTCTTGGTGTTCCTTGGCTTGCAGATTCATCACTCCAATCTCTGTCTTCATATCACCTGTGTCCCTCTGTGTCATAAATCTTTCTCTGCCTTTCTCATAAAGAACACCTCATGTTTAGGGCCCATCCCAAATCAAAGACAATCCCATCTAGAGATCCTTCATGATTATATCTGCAAAGAACTTCTTCCAGAAAAATATGGTCACATTCACAAGTTTCGAGGCTTAGGAAATGGATGTTAAATTTTTGGGGTGCCCCCATTCAATCCTCTAAATTCACCAATATATGTTTATCATATGTTGCCTGTAGGCCAAGTATTTTGTTTAGGCTTTAGGAAAATGTGAACAAGACAAATTTCCTGCTTTCATAGAGCTTGACAGAAGAGCCAGCATTTCTCTGGTAATCCCAATGAGCAAGAGAGAGGACAGTGATATAAACAAAGGGCCCTATGAAAGCTGGATTTGGTTTGGTCCCCTGGATTGTGTTCCTTTGTGCAAAGAAAACCCTCAAATGACACATAACCACACCTTTAAAAAAGCTCTCACGTGCATATATCAGCTTTGGGCTATGTGTGAGCTGCTCTCTAAACATGCCCTAACTAAATCCCTCCCGCCTGCCTGTACAAGGATGTTATACTTTCCATCAAGAGGTAGAGCTCGTCTTCTCTTGCGTCGAAGCTGAGCTGGGTCTGTGTCTGCTTTTATCCACAACATGTGGAGGAAATAATGTTGTGGGCGTTCTGAGGTCAGGCATGAAGAAGGCATGAAGAAGGTATGGCAGTTTCTACTTTTTCCCTCTTGCCATTTTCACTTCGGAATTCCTGAGCCACCACGTAAGAAGTCTGGTTGCCCCTTTGGAGCTTGCACATGGCCAGAAGATGCTGTGAGATTACAGCCATCATCTCAGTGGAGCTTCCCGATGACAATGGCTCCAGCGGCTACCTGACCGCATCGACATTAAAGGCCTGAAGAAAGACCAGAGGAATTGCCCACTGAAGCCAACCCAACTCATTAGAGTGTCTCATCCTGCAGTAATAGATAACAAGAATAGGCTATGAACTTCATTTCCCTTACGGGAGCAGCCGAGATGGAATTGTGCTTTGCAGTGTTGTTCTGAAAACAACAAAAACAGTGTCAACGCTTTGTGCTGGATGCCAGTTGGCACCAGAAAGCCATGGAGCGGCCAGTTGAGGGGCAGATTCAAAGATGGCCCCTCGCCACGGCGCAGACTTTCATGGCTGTTGAAATTAGAGCCCGTTCCAGGATGGCTTATCTGGAAGACTGAGAATCCCTGTCTGGTTTAAGGAGCACCTGGAAAGAGTTGTAGGACAGTGCAGAATTACTGCTTCTCCTGGGATCAGGGTGGGAGGGCAGGATCCAATTCCAGACAAAACAATCGGGGGATATTGTACCGGAAATCAGTATACCCAAATAGAGGCTAAAAATAGTTGAGCGTTCTTTGCTGAGCTCAGTTGCTACCAGGGCATTTGGCTTGTGGCCTGGGATTTATTGTTTTCTTCCCTACTTTTATGTTTTCCTTTTCTTCAATGTTAGATTCTCTCGGGGCAAGAAATGTACATTCTTTTTGCTTCCTTTAAATCCAAGTAGAATCATTTCTTTCTTCGTGGAGTCCTAAGATTTCAAGGGTGTTAAAGGGTCTATTTAACCTGGAGATGCTGAAAATGTGCTGCTTCGTGCAGAGAAAATAACCATGCAATAACATATTATCATAGTTTTTAAGTGTTCTCATGTGGAATAAAACTTCTGAGGTTGGTGGCTTTACTGATATTCACAGAAGAGGAAAGCAGGTGTTGGGAGGTCTTGACTTTGCCAAAGGTCACTTAAGT
The DNA here is from genome assembly GCA_008086735.1 of Cheirogaleus medius. Taxonomy (NCBI): domain Eukaryota; kingdom Metazoa; phylum Chordata; class Mammalia; order Primates; family Cheirogaleidae; genus Cheirogaleus; species Cheirogaleus medius. Next base: position 16,188,351 of record VBSM01000949.1, on the reverse strand, counting down.
ATTAAATGGGGAGTTGGGATTTGGACCTACTGTTGTTGATTTCTAAGTTGGGTGCTGTACACAGGGTATTGGTCTTGGGTCCTTACTAACGGTGTTTTGTACCATCAATAAGATAAATAGGTGGGGTGGTCAGAGAAGGAAGTAGACCGGGGAACATGCTAAAGCTGGGGCACCTGATAGCTTCTTCAAGGTCACAGATGAACTTGGTGGTGGGGAGAGGGCAGTCCAAGGCAGAGGGGACTAGCAAAACGGAGTCAGGAAAGCTATGATTTGGGAATCTAGTATTCCCTTGAGTATTATTTTGTTCTCATAGTAACCTTGTAAGCCAGTGGAAGAAATAAAAGTCAATCTTTTGCTTTCTCTTTCTTCCCCCTACTCCCTATCCTGTGTGTGTGTGTGTACACCTCTATTCACATATATGCAATACACCCCTATTCATGTATGCACAACACATCCGTCGGTGCCCTGTATGGGGCCAGTGTGCCTATCCCTTAACTGCTGTGAACTGTCGCTTGCTAAGGCCATGGTTGGCCACCTTCTCTGGAGAATTATCAACACCTGAGAGGAGCCTCTTCACCCGGAAGTTATTCCCTCCACCCCAGGGCAGCTGCATGCCTGATAATGGGGTAAAAAAAACAAAACAAAAAACTTTGTCTTGTCACTTTTGTCTCATTCTGGGGACTGTCCTGAGATGCAATGTATGAGTTATGCCCCTGGTCCCTTCATTCTCCTCTCATGAAGTAGGTGGGTTAAGGCTCAACTTTACCCGAGACCACGTCCTTGTCCTTGTTCAACACTTTACCTTTCTCTGTCTTGCTTCGCATCTCTGGCAGGCTTGTTTCAGAGGGCCCTCCCTCCCTCAGGTAATCACATGCCCCTGCACCCCTGTCTCGGATTCTGCTTCCAGAGAACTTGACCTTTACATACGCATGTACACACACACACATACGTACACACAGGTACATATGTATGTATGTGTGCATAATATTTTATAATATTTTTTTCAGCTTGCAGGATGTTTATTAGATTCGTAACGATGGAAGGGAGGGCAGAGGGAGAAGTTAAACTCTGATGCAGGGCTTATGACAGCCTCAACAGGCCCACATGGGTTGCTCTGGAGCTAAGATGGCCAGGTCTTTATGTTCCGACGCTGATCAGTCATTAGGGTCAGGCTGCCTGGGAAGAGGTGTGACCCTGGGTAAGGCAGCTCTCGGCAGCTGAAGGGACCCCCGAAGAGGCTGACAGCCATAGGTCTTCTGCCAACAGCACTGCCACAATCGGGCCAATAAGTCCTTCGTGGACGTGGGTTCTGGGTGGCGCACCTTAGCGTACGCTGCAGAGGAAACGGGTGAGCCAGCATCTCTGCCCCGTTACATCACAGGGTGGTTGTAAGGATCCAATAAAATAAAACATAGACAGCTTTTGCAAGAGGACCTGGCTTACGGTAACCACCCCATCAATCTTATCTCTGGTGTTAGCATTTCCCAAAGTTATTTTTAATATCTCTTTATTTTGCGGATAAAAAAATGGCAGCCTCTGAAGATAAAAAAGACTTGACCGAGTTTGTATGATGAATTAATGTCAAAACTATAATAGAAACCTTTTGCTCTGAAATAAAATCTTGCTTTCATTCCAAGCTAGATTGGTTGTCGTATACAGTATTTTGGCTTCCCAAATCATGGTTTATTTGGGGGAACCTGTAGTTTATTTTTTTCAATCCTGCAAGATACGTTGTAAGTAAAGGGATACCACTCTGGTTGATGTCACTGAGAAAGGTGAACGTAGGTACCTTAACTAGAAGATGGGTCAGAGTTTTAAATAAACTTTCCTCTGTAAAGTGAGAAAAATGTGCGTGCGAAGAGATGCTATCTCCGAGGTCAGACATCTCTCAACCTGTAATGCGTGGAAATTGTGGAACGAGGCTGTTGGAAATTTTACACATTCATAAATATTGATAGGCTGACAAAGAATTTTAATTTTGAGATGTCTGACTCTGATTATTTCTGAAACATAAACACCTTTTAATTCTCCCCTTAGGGCAAAGATCAAACTTTGGCTGTCGTGTTTTAAGATAAGGCATCTGGCTGGTAGATGTAGTCCAGATTTGTACATGTTTCTGCCCAGGGAAGCGAACCATTCAGTTGACAGAGGAATGAGAAAACCAGCTCTCGCCTGGGACCTCTTTATATGTTTTGCTGTGTGATTCTCAGCCAAACCCTGGGGGAGAACTTGTGTGATCTGCCCAGGAATCTCCCACCTTGAGTGGGTGTAGGTAGGCTTCTCCTAAGTTACCCTTTGCTTTTCAAAGGCAAGACTTCAGCATCTTCCCAGTGCACTTAGAACAAAATCCAAACTTGTAACTATGGCCTGTAAGGCCAGCTGCAAAGATCTTTCCGTGCCGGCAACACCCTGGCCGTTTCCTCACGGATTTTCTTCCATTTTCTGGAATGTCCTTCCCCAGACCCGCTGAAAGCTCATCTCCCCACCGAGGCCATTCCTGACCATCGCGGGTCACCAATGTTAGTTTGTGTCATGTTGCTGTGCTTTGTATTTTCCTTCAGGAATTTTATCATAAAATGTAAATATCGATCTGCTGCTTTCATTGTTGTCGTGAAAGTAGAAACTAAGTCTGTTTCATCTCCCTCTTCTATTGCACCCTCTCCTGCTTGCTTTTGAGTTATTTAAACATTTAAAAAATTATCTACTATTTTTTGAATCTATATCTTTGTATAGTTTTTAAGCAGTTGCTTTATGGGTTGTATTATAACATACCTATTTAGCGTGTTACTGTTTACTGAAATTTGACATTTTACCATTTCCAGTGGGACGTAAACACCACTATAAGCATCTCTTTCCTCTTCCCTAGTGTTATAGTTGTTATAGGTGCATCTGCATAGATGGAAAACCCCACTAGACAATATTTAATTTTTGCCTCCAATTTTTTTTTTCTCAAGAGAAGAATGGCCTATTATATTTAATCTTTCCTTTGCTCTTTCTTTATTACTGATGTTCCAAATTTCTATCTGGTATCATTTCCGTTCTTTCTGAAAAGCTTCCAATTTGGCTAGGGCAGGCCTATTGTAAATGATTTTTCTTAGTTTTTCTTCATCTGAGCATGACTTTATTTCACCTTTGTTCTTGAAGGATATTTTTGCCAGATACAGAATTTGTATGGACAGTTCTTTTAGTACAATGTTTTAAAAAAAATATCATGCCACTTCCCTCTGGACCCACAGTTTCTAATGAGAAATCTGCAGTCGTTTGAATTGCTGTTTCTCTATAGGTAATGAGTTTATTCATTGTCTTTGGTTTTTAACTTACTGTAATGTGTCTTGGTGTGGATTTATTTTGGTTTATCTTGTTTGGGGTTTACTTATCTTCTTGAATCTATAGGTTTGTGTCTTTCACCAAATGTAGGAAGTTTTAAACTCTTATTCTACAGATAGTTTTTTGGTACTTCACTTTTTCTATTATTTCTGGGATTTAAGTTACATGAATGTTAAAATTTTTGTCCTCATCTCATAGATTCCTGAGGCTCTGTTCCTTTTTAAAGAAAATCTTTTTCTTCTCTCTGTTTAGATTGGTTAATTTCTATTGCTCTGTCTTCAAGTTCACTGACTTATTCTATTTTCATTCTATTATACTATTAAGTCTATCCAGTGAGTTTTTACAAATCTCAGTTGTGTTCTTCAGTTCTAAAATTTTTATTTTATTCTTCTGTATATCCTCTATTTATTTGAGACTTCTTATTTTTCTCATTAGGTTTTGAAAGTATTGATAGTTGCTTGCTCAAGCATTTTATACTAGCTTTTAAAAAGTCTTGGATAATTTTATTATCTCAGTGTTGGTGTCCATTGATTATCTCTTCTCATTTGAGTTTAGATTTTCCTGATTTTTCATATGCTGAATAATTTTAGACTGTATGCTGAACATTTTCAATATTATGTTGAGAGACTCTGTGTCTTTCTAAAATCCCATGGAAAGTGTTGATTTTTCCCTCAGCAGTCAGTTGACCTGTTTGAGGTCAGATCCCAGGTTCTGTCCCACATGCTATGGGCTGTGATTCCAATGTTTGTTCAGTTTTCAAAGCCTTTTTCAGTGCTTTTTGGATCTGTCCTGCGTGTGCTCTACCTGGTGGCCAGTCTGGATCCCGGAATGTGGCTTGTTCATGGATCACTGTGTTTGGTGTGCTAAGTAGAATCAGACCCGCGTGTGCACCCTAAGGGGAGTGAGCCCAGATGTTCATAAATGCATTTATGGGTTTGTTGTCTTGAGTTCTTCTCTTTTTGTCATCTCTTCAGTATTTTCTGGTTCCTGTGGACTCCTCTTTTTGATTTTCTCACTAGAAAACTGAGGATTTCTTATCCTACTCCAGTGTGTCAGGGACCAATGTTGGGAGCACAGATGGAGGAAACTGGGCGTTAACTTCACCCTCTCGAGATCACAACTATAGCAAACAGAGTGAACAATTCTTGTCCCTCAGAGCTTCGGCTCCTGTGGGCTCCTGTTATTGGAGCCTTTCTACCACTTTTAAATCAAAATTGGTTGATTTTAAAAAAATCATCTCGATAACAATAGAGGGGGCAGAAGGAAACTTTGGGAGGTGATGGATGTGTTTATGGCCTTGATGTTGGTGATAGTTTCACAGATGTATACTTACCCCAAACTCATCAAGATAGAGGCGTTAAATATGTACAGCTTTTTATATGTCAATTTAAAATAAAGCCGAGAAAAAGAGAAAAAAGGTGGGGATTTCTGTAGCCTCTTTTGGAGTTGCAAGTTCCTTTTTCAGGTCCTTGTGGCTTTTCCTGAGTTTTTTTTTTTCATCTGTCTCTGCCCCGTTGTCCACTATCAGGTCTGGAGTGTTGAGTTCAGGCCAAGGTATACTGGAGGAAAGAAAAGTGAAAAACCCACCAGTGGTTCAGTGATACTTAAAATTCTGGTCATCTTTCCCCATCTGTGTGCCACTGTTTACTTCTTAGCCTCCTCAAATAACTATTATGTTCATTTTTTTATGCTATATTCAGTGAGAGAGGCAGGGTGGAGTGTTTTCTCCATGTTACCTGGAAACAGAAATTGTTCGTTATTTATTTAGGCAAGATACACAAACTTCTGGTATTATTACTTGCTCATTAATCCAAATAGCTGCCCTATTTTGTTCATGGGGAACCACCTGAGTTCTAATCCTAAATGCTGGTGTAAGAGAGTCATGTAGCCTTAGGCAAGTTCATTAGTATCTCTGAGTCATTGTGTAAAATATGAAGATTGTATTATAACCTGCTCAACTTATCCTCCACCTGGGTTTACAGGGATGATCAAATAAGATAATGAATGTGACACTGCTTTGAAAATATAAAGTGGAGTGTAGAGAGAATGAAGTTTTCTCCTGTCACCTGTGGAAAGTGATGGACAGACGTGTGCCGGGATAGGGCAGTAACCCCACCCCTGCAGGGAGGGAGGCTCGAGCAGCTGTCTGTGCTGTTGGGCTGTCCCCAGGAATCTCTTCCTCTTGTGTCTCTGTGTACAGGTCACCATCCTCCATTTCTTCCTGAACCTCTTCTCCCCCTCAATTTCTTGGCACTGTACGAAGCATTGTTGGTAATTAAAGGCCAACAGCCTAGAAATTGGAAGATGTGACTCATGATTCTGCTGCTAATAAACTCTTCACTTTTCCTCACTGAGTTCCACTTTCCTCATCTTTAATATAAAAAGAATTGGAAGGCACCCATGATTTTCAAACTTGGTTTTAGGGAGTCTTGCTGGTTGAGTCTTAGTGGTAGTGAGTGCTTGGGGTGGGCGTGGGAGGGCTGAGAAGACAGTTCTTTAAGTATTCAACCTGACCTCTACTGGAGCAGCTCTGCTAGTCTGAGTTTCCACTAGACAAAAAGGGTCCCATGGCCAAGATAAATGCCAAAACCACTATACTCTGAGAGGTATTTTCGGGGTAACTATCCTAGCATTGCCTAACTTTCCAAGGCACCCATCCTTCTCTTACCTTTCTGCTTATTTCTTTCCCTTTATCCCCAATTCTTTGTCTCCTATCCCTATGTGGGGACATCCTTTAAGTTTTGGTCTCAGGACGGGACTCTTTGATCCATAGCATCTTTCCCTTGGTGAGCTCCTCCAATGCTATAGCTTCGCCATCCCAATCTCAAATCTCTTTAACTGAGCGTCCATCACATATTTTCAACCATCTGCCAAGTCACTCCATCTAATAACATATCAGTGCATTCAACTCAGCATATCCCAATCTGGATTTGTGCATCTTCTTTCCGCCCTCTGCCATTCCTAAACAAATGCTTTCCCTTCGCTTCCCTTTTTCTCAGTGGTTATACCAGAAGTTCTCCCAATAACTGAGTTTAAAATTTTAGGGTTTTTTAAAGTAATGCTTTGCTGCTTTTGCAATATCGATGTAACCTCAAAGGTCTGTTATTTATGCTTCTTCAATATCCCTCCCAAAGAATTTTCATTTCCACACTGATGCCATTGAGTCCATATTTTCTTCTCCTCTCATGCAGATGTGCAAGAGGGTTCCCTAAGTGGCCTTTCTGTCCTCAAACATTCTCCTGATCACATCCTACTTGGACCAGTATCAGGATGCAAGAATTTTTGTAAGCCATTACATTGTTAAATGACATCCCATTGACCATAGGATAAAACCCCAAAGAGTCATACTGCAACAAGTGCTTCTGCCTTCTTTTATCCCACCCCAGTAGCCTCTAATAAATATATCTTTTCCACACAGACTAGTCCTCCAGTTTTTTCCCAGACCTACCAGAAGTCTTCATTTTCCATTCCTCTTTCTGATTTTATAAGACTTGCCCATTCCTCAAAGACAAATTGACATCTCCTTTCTAATAGCATTATCCTAACATCCCAGCCACGCAGATTTTACCTTTTTCTTTTTTAAAGAAAATTTACTTTGAGATAATTTATCTAAAGATTGTCGCATGTTTATTATCTTTGTGTATGTCTTGCCTCCCCAACCACACTATAAACTCATCAAAATCACCAGTAGAGTCTTTAATCTTCTTGTACCACACCAGATTACCTAGGAGTATATCACATTTGTGGGGAAAAAAGTTATTACTCATTATCCCCTTGATAAGAGCAATTACCATAAGTTCTGCTGGGTATAATACATAGTTGTTAATTAATACTACTCCATGGATTCACCCATATTGTGACCAGAATATGCTTCATGAATTAAGCAAGAAGTACTTGAACATAAAGTTTTATGAACCAATCAAGAATTTGATAGCAACATATTCAAGGAAGTCAACCTATTGAAACTTGGGGAAAAATACTTACAGGTTTTCTTTTTAGTTCTTTACCAACAGCATATGTTTGTGTATTGAATAATTCTATCTCAGTAGCATCCATATACTTATATCATTTAATGAATTAGCATAAGGTTGAATCTTACTTATAGACTGATTAGTCTTGAATGATATTCCAAACTCTAAGATTGGGATTATGAATAGGGTAGCTAGCTTTTTCAACTTTCAGTGTAGATTATTATGAGGTATCTCAAAAGTACCCTTTGAATGGTCATTATTAAAATATTTACAAGAGAAGAAAATGGAAAACAGGTATAATATGAAAAAGTAGGGGAGTGGCTAAGTATGGTATATCCACATCCTATAATATAGTATTATTAAATCTTAATTAAAATTATTAAATCACACTGAGTTTTTAATAACACAGATGTATCAGTCAGCTTTCTGCTATGTTATGCAACCTTTCTGTCATCATAGAATGTTGTGTTTGACAGCGCTGGTCTAGGAAATGATTTAAAAGAAATCTGGAAGGAAATAATTGTTTTGCCCCAGAAATATGCCACTTATTCTCCCCATTCACATATGCTATCAGTAGAGAAAATAGCAAATTTTCACTATGCCCTTGTTCAGCATTCTGAAGCTTAGATTATATAATGATAGTGCACATTTCTTTCATTGCTATTTCTTCAACAGTTATCATCAGTGAAGGGTGTTATATATTTCAGAGATTGCTTCCTATCTTTGATGTACATGCTTTCTTTCCTAGAGAATATCAGTTATGGAAATAACCATAACCAAATAAAATTAATAATAACAGCCATTCTTTATGAAACGTTCACAGTATGCTAAACACATGTGGCTGGTATCAAGTACATATGAAATGTCACAAAAATAACTGTTCCAATTTTTGCATAGAATGGATGATGGCAATTCTCCCCCCAACATACCGTCCCACACCTAGACTCTTTTTAGAGGTATGCAATCCATCAGGACTTTGGAGGCACATGGCAGAAGACAGCATTTCAATTTTCATTGCTGGGTGAAGTTTCCAAACAAAAATTAAAGATTAATGATGTCAGTGTCTAAAAGTCAATAAGAAGAAAAGTCCAGGACTCTCGAACATTTGTAAACAGTGTAAAGCTTTGTACTGATCAAATGGCCGCAGACAGGGAAAGCTAATACCAACGCAATAAAAACCAAGGGATAACCTTTCACTGTGTATCTGGTGCTGAGCCTCTAGCATTTGATGAATGACTACCTTGTGCCAGTAGGTCACTGGGGAGTGTCTGGGTCTTTCATGTGGTCGGGACAGCTGTGGGCAATCCGTGGATATAGATTACCCTGCTGAGAGAAACATCGATGTGTAAAGGCAACACGGTACACTTAGGAGGAGGCAGAAAATAGATGAATATCAAGAACCAGTTTGCATCCTGGAAGAGAAGTCTTTGTGGGATTTTCAACTCAACAGAAATCAGCTCCCTGGCCTTTGATGTCTCCTTGAAATGAGATCATTTTGTCTCTGATTTGGTATTTACATGAGGGTGTTTAGGTTTCGCTATCCATCATTCTTGTCACCCCCGAGTCGTATGAGATAGATGCTGCGTTCGCTGCCTTGTCCTCTTACCAAGGCTCAGAGAAGCTCAGTAACTTGTTCAAGGTGGCAGAGCTAGTAAGTGGCTGAGATGGGACTTGAACCTCAGTCTATCTGATTCCAAAGCTTGTATTGTCATGCAATTGAAATGAACCGTAGGTGAAAGTATTATAAAACTTCTTGCTTATGTTAAGAGCTATTGCTTATTTTTATTAGAAGAGGCTGTGGGGGGAAGGGCAGGGTGTGTTTCTTGACTCTGAAATCCAAAAAGGGCCACATTATTACTATTAACCTCTATTTCTCTTTCTCCTTTGGCTTAATATCCCCAGTTGGATCAGGAACCAGTGGAATAGGTTTCCCTTCATTGTTTTTGAGAAGGAAATGCCTGTTGAACTTTGACAGTAGTGTTAACGATTGCCAGAGACCCTCAATTTATTATTCGCCTCCCAGGAGTCCTATATAAATTTCCTTTGGAAACAGTCTCCTCGTCAATATTAATAATCCCTTGATGTTGTGCACCCTTTATGTTGGTCAAAATACTTCATGTATGTGACCTCATTCCATCTTTAAATTATTTTTGGAAGCCTTCTACATGTTCAGTGCTGTGTTAGAGGCAGGTGATATCAAAAGACACACATACCTCCCTTAAGAGTTCAGTCTGACATCTAACCTGACATTACAAAGCAGACCAGATACTGTTCCCATTTTATACACTATTATTTTCCCTGTGTAACCTTCTGTCTCACCTCCTACAACTTCTTCATCATCCTTTCTGCTTTATCAGTGTTCTTATATTTACTCTCCCTTAAACATTTATGAGCAATTCAACATCACTCATTTTTAACCTCTAAGCTTTTTCTCACGCTTCATTTCTTCTTGACCCACTTTTCTGACACTTTTCTAGACGTCCAAATGGGATCCGTCCATTAATATCCAAGGTGAGGTCTCCTCTCCTCCCTACAGTTATTCAAAAATCGAGTGACCTCTCCTTCCTCTCAATTTTTACTGCAGTTATCGTCAGCATCTTATATTTGGTACTTGGAGTATAACATCCTTTGTTATAGACACATTTTGTTCTGCTCCAGGTAGTTGGTGTCATGGCATAACTAAAAATACAGAAAGGAAAAGCCCATTGATAGCTGTTCTAAATAAATATATTAAAATATTCCATATGCATGATATTTGCTATAAAGAATTCTGGGGATAACTCAGAATCTAAACTGCAGACTGATGCCACATTTAACACCAAAATATGTATTGTTTAGCCCACAAAATATTGGCATACATAGTTTTAAAAAAGTTTTAGTTGATTGCCAATATCTAATGTGGCAATCTAGATGCGCAGCTTCACTTGAAGTTCTGGAATAGTCAGAGGGAGCACCTGGCCTATTTTTTGCATGGTGACTGTCTCTCCGCTGGGACTGAGAAGCAACGGCCATCACCTCCTCAACGTGGGGGCGGATGAGGGTCAGTTTACCATTTATCATCATGTTCACCCTGATTAGTTCTTACAACAGTGTTAAAATGATAGTGAAGTGTTTCTTGTTACCTATAGCTCTGTCTCAGGGAACAAAAAATTAGCCTGGAAGGGTTATGTTTTTCGAGAAGAATGAGAGGAAGCGTTATTATTATTATTATTATTATTTGGGGGCTGAAGTGGAAAATGCAAATGTGGTTGTAATATATAAAGTGTGTCTATATAAAAACAAAATACAACAGAAGTTGCTGTCATGGGATATACCTAGCCCATGTATGCTTTGCCACCTAGCCCTTGCGGGCATTTGCGTTTGCAACTGACCCTTGCTCTCAGGAAAAGAACCAAGACCCTGAAGGTACACTGGGCCCAATTCCTGTCTCTGGCTTTTACTCTAGTGTGTGACTTTGAATAGGTTGTCTGACCTCACTTTTCCTCTCTAAAATGGGAATAATATCTGCTGAGTGGTATTATATTGAGCTTGAAATAAGATGTGTAAAGAGAGAATTTTTGTCTGTTTCACATCATGCTAGTCCCTGAAACTGTGCCTTATACATGCTTGGAGTGTGACAGATACCTATAGAGCAGATAAATGATATTTGTAAAGCACTTATGATCTTGGCTCGTAGAAGGCCATTAGCAAATCTGAACACCTTTCTAAGGAGCTAATCACACTTGTGAGAGTGTCAAAGGACAGAGACTAGTCTTTTTCTTCCTAGCACCCAGGCATGCCACGCAGTAGGTGATTAATATTCATTTGCAGAATGTATAGATAATGTCTGATAATCCACCACTGGGCCGTCCTTCTTAAAGAGTGTGGCCTTGGAGACGTCAGGCTGCCATTTTTCCTCGCTGGAATGAAAAGATTGTTCTGCTCAATGTGGTAGAGCCTGATGTTTTTCTTTCTTTTTATAGTTTGGGACGTGGCTGGCGGAGGGTGGTATCTTCTTAAGAATGTTTATTTCACTTTTCGAAGGTGTTTTTCATTTTCCCAGCTGCCTGTCACTTCCCCCAAAGCCATTCAAACAGCTTCCCAGCTGGCAGATGGGAGTGGGTAACACCATAGCCGTCACGAGCATCTGCGATGACGAAGGGTCAGGGCGAGCAGGTTCACACTCAGAGTGGCTGGGTTTGTCGTGACATTCAAGCTCCGGTCTCATTTCACCAGAGAGCCAGGCTGGAGCGATGTGGTGAGGACAGCCGTTATTTTGCAGTCTTGGCCTTCCTCTGGTGTCTTGTCTTACTCAGCATGGAGGAGTGGCCTTTCTAAGAAAGGTTTCATTAACATGTTGGTGAAAAGGAAAAAACAAATGAGTCAAAAATCTGCCTCAAGGTCACATGCTTAATACCAAGCATGTATTCACGCAGGTAGCTCTCAGATGTTTTCTAGTTACTTTCCAACTCTCTCAAGTTCATTTTGTGCTTTCGCTTTGATCTTTGGCATTTGGGTCTCAATGGAAACTCATGGAATGAGGCGTGTTGGGTGCCAGGCTTTGCGTTGGAGATTTTCATGCATGCTGACTTGTTTGCTCACAGAAGTTGCTGGCCTCGTAACTTATCAGTGATAACTTACCCGAGACGTCTTTGGTTTCTCCTCTGCACTATGGTTGCAATTCAGTTTTATTATCTCCTGGGAAAATACATTCCAGACTCCCAGGGATTGTGGTGATAGGCTCGTGGGAACAGTTAATCTCTTAAAGTGGAGTGGTTATTCTATTGTTTTTATATATATCGCTCTCAAAGTAGGTGGTAACCGGCGGTAGTGGTTTGTGCAATTTGTGTGGTCAGCAATAGTGGAATATTTGTGAGGCATTAGTTGAATATTTGCTGCAAACACTGTACCTTGCAAGGCCTCCTGGAGGCAAAAGAAAAACAGTAAGGTGGACACACAGTAGGTTGTTCATAAATGCTTATTTACTAAGACATAAGTTTGTTTTGGACTTGATTGAGATACACTTTTAAATAGTGTGTTTTTAAAATTAGAATAGGGATGTACGTTCCTTGTGGATCACCTGGCATATATAAAAATATAAGTGTTGATTCAATGAACTATTCATTGAACACTTACTATGTTCCAGGCACAAGGGATATAGTCTGTTGTGGAGTTTACATTCTTGCAAGGGAGAAACATAAAATAATTCCAAGTTATACTTTTATCTGTCTTCCTCCCCTCCTTTTCTTTGCCTAAGTGCCATAAAAGAAAAACGAAACATGAGGCTTAGACAGTGACAATGAGGTAACCCCTTTTCCCCTCCAGTAACTACTGCGAATGTTTTGGTGCATTTCCATTTAGTAATTTGTCCGTGAACGGTGTGCGAGTGGATAGAGGCTCACATCTGGACTCCATTTGGTTTCATTTTATTTCAATTAATGACCCGTGTTAGGTTGTCGAACAAGGTGGATGTGTGAACGCCAGCTTGTGTTTTCCTGCTTTCCTAGATGAGAGGAGGCAAGGTTTCCAGCCAGGCACCCTTTCCCCTCGCGACTTACCCTCATTCCTCAAGCCCACGATCCCAGAAAGACGCCTGGCCGGGGCCCAGTGCACCTGGGCAGGCAACCTGGGCCACGGCCGGCTGAGCCCCAAACTGCACACACGTGCTCTCCCCTTCCCTCTTGATCTCTAGATTGTGGTCCTGCCATGGCTGTTTTCAGCTGAAATAGCATGAAAAATGAGTTCTTGTGGTGTTTTCAGTATAAATAGTGGAGATGCCACAGGAATTCGAGCTCTCAAGGGATGTGCTTTCGTACAGGACTTCATACGTCCTGGGAAGACCCTTGAGTTCTGCCTCGCCACCAGCTCTGCTCCAGCAGAGGAGGAAGGGCTGGCCGCGTCCAAGGGCTGAGAGTGTCCCCTAGGCTGATGGCTCCGTCTCGTGCTGTCAGCGCAGAGTTCACTGGGCCACACCAGCCAAGAGACTGAGCTCTAGAATAGTGGTCTGCAGACTTTCCGTAAAGGGCCGGTTAGTAAATACTTTAGGCTTTGCAGACCACATATCCCTGTTGTATCTATTCAGCCCTGCTGCTGCAGCACGGAAGCAGCCATCGACAATATGCAAATGAATGAGCATGTCTGTGTTCTAATAAAACTTTATTTATACAAGCAGGGGGCATGCCAGATTTGGCCCCCATGCTGTAGTGCGCAGACCCCTCCTCCAAAGACTGAGTCAAAAGGCCCCTGGGATCCCACCTGGGCTCCACTGCTTACCTGCAGGGACTGTAGGTGGGTAGTTGCAGCTTCTCATCTATTAAATGGGTTTAATAAAAGCCTTCCTTGTAGTTCTTATGAGTCTGAGTGAAATAATAGAAGAGCTCTAGATTAAGTCTCCCCTGTGATTGGTATCTGAACAATTCTTGATAAATTCCAGTCTGTCTTCACAGATGGCTCTGCCCTCTGAAAAAAAATGACTCCAGTCTGAGAAAGCATATTTTGCAAAACTTTGGCCAATTCTCCTCTTCCAGAATGCAGATTTTCATGCCTACGTGTCTGAATCTTTTTAAGCCTAGAGGACAGTTTGCCCAGTAAATTTTTCCTGATTTCTCTCCTGTGAGTCATATTTCACTCACGTCTACAGGTTTTCCTAACACTTTAACTGCACTTTTTGAGTGGTACTTATCCCTTTTTATACCAATTCATCTGTTCATTCATTCATTCATCCATCACACATATGGGATGTTGACCACCCATTCTCCATGCAGCTCAATGCTGTTGTCTGTGTGTGTCTTAATTAGCACTTTTGTTAGACCACAGGCCTTTTGGGGTCAGGGATCCTGTTTTATTTCTCCTGGAACCTCAGAGCCTACCACTGGGCTGGGTATAATATAGATGCTTGGTAAATCTTTTTACAATGAAAGAAAGTGGTCTAAATAATCTTTCTGTCTCAACTTCCCGATCTTCACTATTCTTGGCACAGAGCCACATTGTATACAGTAGGCATCAAAATGGTACGTGGATTGAGTGTTGCCTCTATATCATTTTACTCATCCTATAACGAAGTCTCCTTGCTTGAGGAACTTGGTTGCCAAATGCCTTGACCTTTCACCTTGTCCCCAATGAAAGGGAAGCACTTCTGAATGCAAAGGGGACTCTAACCCCGGGAGGGACAAGAGCCTGCGAGCCCGTGGTTGCAGGGAGTGGAGTGAGTTTAGGGCATGGGTGGTGTAGAGGGGGGTTTCGAGTCCCAGATCCTTGTCCTCAGCCCGTCTGGGTGGCCCCTGAAACCAGACAGGATGATTATCTCTCTAGCCCCTGAACTCTAAACTATTTACGTTTCCCAGGCGAGATACTAAGACGGGACATATAGAAGGATCCTGCCTCCTCCTGCAATCAGACTTGACTGTTCTGTTTCCCCCCACAGCCTGATCAGAGAATTTTCATGGCATTCAGAAAAGGGCGCCAGGCTCAGTGGCAGGGAATCTTGGGTTGGAATCCCAGCTCTGTGATTTTTGAAAGGTTGCTTTATCCAGAGAGGTATCAGTTTCCCCTTTCTGTAATATGAGATAATAAAAGTACTCATCTTGTATAGGCCTGCTGTTAAAAGATACATAAATAAATAAAAATAAAAAAAAAAACAGAATTAACACACGTAAACTGCAGTGACCTGTATACAGGACATCAATAAACACGTGCCATTTTCCTTTCCTCTGACTTGTTTATAAGGATCTGAATGCTTCCTTATCTTGCATCTTAAGGAATTACTTTGGGAGATACTGGTTTTTAGGAGAAGAATTAAAAGTTGAATGAACCTCTAATCCAGGGTTTCTCAGCCTTGGTCACTGTTGACAATTGGCACCAGGGAATTCTTTGTGGTGGAGGCCCAAAATGTTTGCAGATACTGCCAGAGACCCCCTGGGGGGGGGCACAGTCATCCTCCACTGAGAACTGCTACTGCACTAATTAACAAAAAGCCCCTGGCAGGGTGTGGCAGCAGAGGAGACTGTGATGGGAGGGGCCCTTTAAGTGACCTCTTTCCTCCTTCACCAGAGAAATGTGCCCCAGAGGATCATAGGGGAATGGGGGCTGTCCTGCAGTCACTTGGCCTGCAGGGGGTAGAGAGAAACAAGACCTTCAGACTCATGGTCAGTCACAGTCAACAGCTGCTTTGTTTCGGGGCCCCAGGAGGGCACTTGCTACATTATGTAAGGAAGAGCCCAGAAGCAGTGGCTGGGTCAGGCCTGGCATCACTGTGCCCATGGCAGCCTCTCTCCACATGAGACACCTCACTTGTCCCCTGCCTCTACTCTGGTCCCCTCTAATCTATTGTCCATACAGTGGCCAGAGTGATTTTTGTAGGAGGCAGCTCTGATCACATTTCTCTCTCATTCGAAAGCATTCAATGGCTGTTGCATGGTACTTAGAATAAAATTCAAACTCCTGACCAGAGCCCATGGGGGCCTTGTATGATCCCGGGCCCTCCTCCATTCTGGCCTCACATCATTCTTCCTTGCTTTCCACAGCCAGCTCACTGGGCTCCATTCACTCCTGCGAACCCACCGTGTTTGTTTTGAACCTCAGGGCCTTTGCACTCACTGTTCCTTCTGCCTGGCTTTGCACACACCTGCGCCCTTTCAACCTTCAGTTCTCAGCTCAAATGTCTGCTCTTCATAGGCTAGCATTCTATGCCACATTTCCTGACCCCCAACAGTTCTCTTATTGTACCTCTGTCTAGTAGTACCCTGATTTTTTTCTCTTATAGGATATATCCTAAACTGGAGTGATTTGTCTGTTTCCCCAACAAGACAAACACATTCTGGTCCTTCATAAAGCTTCCAGTCTTACTGGTTTCTGAATCTAACATTTATCCCAGGTCCTGACACCAAATAGATAAACAAGACATGTTTACAGAATGAATGAATAAGTGAATTTGGTTTTCCCCAGTCCTTTGCAATGTTATCAAAATCATCTCCCCAAAACTCAGAGATAGAAAGATTTAATAGTTTTGAATGCTCAAAATTATAGACTCACCAAACATATTTTACCAAATCTATTGAAATATACATTTACTTGGTCTGTGTAGTTTTAATAAGTTTACTGTTTGTCACCATTTGGATTGAGTAGAATCAGATCTGTTCCTTTTACACATGTATACACACGTGTGTGTGTGTGTGTGTGTGAGAGAGAGAGAGAGAGAGAGAGAGAAAGATGTGTTATTTCTTTTAATCTCTAAATAAGCTGTGCTGAATTTTCACCTTAGTTTTAAAAGTAAAAACTATTATATATACTTCAAAAAAATCCTGTTGTATACTGTAAATACACATAATTTTCTCTATCAATTAAAAAAAGTAAAAACCTGTATTCTGGATACTATTACTACTTATAATAATGATGCCTCATATGTGAATAGTGCTTTACAGTGAGAAAAATTATGTGTTAGTGTCTGAAGACCACTTATATTAGAATCCTGAGGTTCACTTTGGACCTACTGGATCAGAATCTGGGGTGAGGCCCTGGAATGTTCTTTTTTAAGCAGCCTCACAAGCGATTCTGATGCTCACCACAGCTTTGAGGCTTCTGCTCCGTTGGAGAGGCCATTAGCTTTAGCAGGACTGAATGTCAGGCCGCATGGAACCCAGACACTTATGGGATGTGTGATCTTAAAAATGTTACACTCAGCAGCTGTCTTTGTAAAACAGGTTCAACCATATTCGCCCTCCTGGATAATGATGAGGGTAAAATACCATTTTCTGAGCGCCCACTAAGTGTCAGGCATAGGGGTGAGCATTTTGCATAAGTGATTTCAATGTGCATTTTTATAAACTTCCGAAGGATGAGAACAATTTTAATTTTCATCCCAGGACTCTGCTGGGAGGACTATTAAGCTCATTTTATAGATTAAGAAACTGAGGCTTCTTAAGTCCAAACACACGTTCAAGGATGACAGGCATAAGCCCAGAGCTGCCACGTCTAGGGCTCACCCCAGGCTTCTTGGCTCCATGGTGAGCATATTCATGGCCAATCTCCCCTCCCCAGAACACTCTTGAATTCTCACCCCCACCCCATGCAAGCCTTTACTCAGTATTAAGTCCAGGATTCTGTTCAAGGGTAACACTGAGAAAAACCCAGTCAGATTCCAACAAGAGGCTCTTATTTGTGAAACCGATGTCGGCTTTCCAACACGGCAAGCAGGAAATGAGTCAGCTGGAATCTTTCGCCATCTCTAGAAACAAGGGAAGACGAGTGGAATGACCAGGGAGGGAGGGATGTCGGTGCGTGTTCTGTCCTGGGGATCGGGGCCAGGTCCGTGGAATAATGGGCTTCACGTTTCTCACCTCCCACCCCTGTTCGTGAGGGCTGTGCCACCAACGTAAACATCCTTTCAGTTCCCCTTTCGATGCAGGAAATAACTGCCATGGATGGCGAGGGCAAAGGTCGGCCCCTGTCACACGAACTCCACTCATGTACCTCTTTTTTTTTCCTGGTCCAATCAGCTGGAAGGGTTTGGGAAACTGATCACAATCACTAATCGGGATCTTTCAGGAAACAGAGGCAGAAATGAATTGATGGAAGTGAGTAGCACTTTCCTTACTTCATCACCGGCTGTACTTGAAAACTCAGGAAATTGCAGGCATTATTTAATAAGTGCCGCTTTGACCCCTGACTTCCATGGACTCATTGTGAAAACGGCTGATGGGGCATAAGGCAGGGAAACATGACTTGCAACCATAAATGGGGCCCAGACACTTGCACAAATGCACGGGGTGGGGGGGTGTTTCTTTGAATGCTGGGGCTACTTCAGACTCTTCAATCTCGCTATAGTGGGGTAGACTTGGGAAGCTTAACTAGGAGTCGCTGAGTGGTGGTTATATGGAGGAAAGATTATTGACCCATTGGACAAGTGTGAGGAAATTAAGATTTAGGAAGCCTGGAAACTTGTCCAAGATAACACAGTTGGGATTCTTACCTGGGGGCACCCGGTCCTTAAAACAATGTTCTTTCCATTTTATCATAGATGCATTAAATCCCCGCCCCCATAGAATTTCCTTTCTGCTCCATTTTTTCAACATATTCACCACTTGGCGAATCAGTTGTATGTTGCAAGTGTGTCTTCCAGAAAGGTGATTTATGTCTCGGAAGCTCAGGAAGCATTGGACATTTCAGAGCAGCAGAGACCAGATATTTCTGTAGGGTTTTCTCTTGACCAAGCCAGCTACTAGTAGACTGAGAACAATTCAATATGGCCTTTGTCTTTTCCCTGTCACTTGACTTAGCATAGGGTCACTTTTTAGTAGATAATGTGAAGTAATGCTAATTTTCACTCATACAGCTAAGGGCCAGTTAATAGACAAGATGGAGCCTCTAAAGTTTAGGACCCAGAAAATGCAATGACATTTTTAGTAGCCAAAGAAGTTGCTTTTTTTTCCCTTCTAAAATGTCCGTGCTTCTTTTCTGGAAACACATTGTTACTTGTGCATACTCCCAGGAGCCATAAATGGTGGCAGATAAAATTGTCACCGTTTGTAGGACCTTAGGAATAGCGCAGGTCCTAGAGGTGTGCTGTTTTGATCATTGTCCACAAGGTGGCGACCTCTCCAAGGAAACTGAAACAAAAATCCAGTTTGTAAGCAACTATTATTATTTAAATGTTTATTGGACAACTCCATGCTTGGCCCTGTACTGAATACTTAAAAGATTTAGCTAGTGTCTGCCTTCAAGGAGCTTACCAAATATCTGTCTTGAAAAGTCCCTTGTATGAGACCATTTCTCAGCCTCCTGATTCAATCAGCCTCTATAATACTAAAGTCTGGGTCCTTAAAAGAGAGAATAAGACTTAGGACAGAGAGAAAACTAATTTCCTGGAGTCCTACTATGTGCCAGGGACGGAATTAAGCATTTTACCTGTATAATACTCACTACAAACCTGCGAGGGGAGTGGAGTCTGTCCCATAGTATACAGAAAGGGAAACCTGATAGACGTTTTAATATTGGAACTGCAAATGCCACAGAGCTAGTGGCTAGCAGAGGCAGGTACAAAGCCACATTTATCTGCAGCTGCGGTCTGCCCACTTTTACTGTGTCTCACTGCAGGAAGCTTATGTAGGATATGTTATTTCTAAGACATGGCCCGAAGACAGACAGAGCTACAAAACCTTTTTAGGGATTTTCACTGATGTCCTGTCCCTAGGGAGTGGTTATGAAGGGAGACTATGAGTTTTTGAGGCACGCCCTGACCCTTTAAGGGTGATGCCAGTGGGGCAGCTTGTTTTCCCACAAACTTTTCTTTGTGAGAAGGAGCCATAACATACCTATTTTATGCCTCATCAATAGATTGGCTGCAACTTTAATATTAGGCATTCAGTTCTTCCTGGCTACTTTTATCTCTCAGTCCATATACTATATATTCATACATGTGTGTATGTACATACATACATATTTACATACATACATATATGTAGTATATAACTTAACCACATGTGTTAGATATCATCCCCATTGGACTGTGAGCTCCCTGAGGGCACGGTCTGTTTTGGGCCTTTATGTTACAATGGCAATTCTTAGAATTGCTTTTACGCAAATATGTCTACTGTCTTAGGATACTCCAGAGAAATAGAACCAATGGGATATCTATAGATATAAACAAAGATTTATTATGAGGGATGGGCTCACACAATTACAGAGGCTGAGAAGTCCTAGGATATGCCTTCTGCAAGCTGGAGGCCCAGGAAAGCTGATGTTGTGGTTCTAGTCCCAGCCCGGAAGGCCCGAGAATGAGGGGAGCTAATGATGTAAGTCCCAGTGCAAGTTTGAGGGCCCGAGAATCAGGAGTGCCCGTGTGCGAGGGCAGGAGAAGAGGGATGTCCCAGCTGATGCAGAGAGAGAATTTACCTTTCCTCTGGCTTTTTGTTCTCTTCAGTTCCCTGGGACAAAATCCACCCCCACCGGTGAAGGCAGCTCTTTTGTACTCAGTCTACAGAGTCAGAGGCTAATCTTCCAGAAACATCCTCGCAGAGACCCAGAAATAACATTCTACCAGCTATCGGGGCACTCCTTAGCCCAGTCAAGTTCACACATAAAATTAGCCACCCTATCTACCTTTTCTTACCTTCACATTTGACAATGCTGCTATAGGAGTGGGTGCAATATTAAAGTTGATGAAACTGGGATGACCCCAGCAGCAGACCCTGGAATGAGGATCCTCTTGCAAGAAGAGGCTCCCAGGGAAGAAGAGAAAACAGCAGGGTGAGGCAGGGCAGGCCAGGGGAAGGTGCCAAGGAGATGGCAAGTTTGGACAAAGTCCTGCAGAGCGGAGCTTCAGGCCAATCCCATCAGCAAAACTCTGGGGGCAAGCCAGGCCATAGAATCTGGGGCAAGGGAGATGGGGATTTCCTACTCTGTACCTTTCTGTCATTGGTTAAGAGCCAGGAGGAGGGAGGGGGGAGATGGGGACATACATTTTAAGGAATTTGTGTCTTCCCATGCCTGTGAGCACAGCCAGCTTCATTTGCTCAAGATCAAACTCTGCAAGAATTTCCATGCTCCTGTTTCTGGCTATTGCAAATAAAAGCACACAGAAGCTAGGGGTGCCCACACACAGAGCACGGAGATATCCCAGGGAGTCTGGGTGTGGTATCGACACTGCCCACTGCACTTAGTAGGCTCTTGGTACTGAGATTTTACACTGGTTACTAGTGAGTAACTTAGCAAGTTAATAGCTTACACCTGAAAATGAGGACTTCTAACCCATTTCTTTTGTGACCTGCGCTGATTTGCTAAAGAGTCAAAATCCTGGGAGAAACTGTTCCATTTGCTGAAGTTGGCACATTGTCTCCCTCTCTGCCTTCAGCCGCCCTGCTGCGATTGGAGTTATCTGGGTTTGCCATCAGACCGTACCCGCCACAGTGCTAGAGCATCAAGCCCAGAAGGCAGGGAGAGGGGTAATAGGCTGCCAGAAATGATAAACTCCCACTAAGGTTCACAGGTATGAAGCAGACGAGAAACTTTGGCCCCCTTTGTGCCAAGTCCAGCCCCCATTGTGGGGTGGCGCGTGGGCCTGGGAGTTTGATCTGAGATATCGTAGCTGGATGTCAACTTTCCAAGTCACTGGCGGCCTGTAGGATTTGAAGCTTTAATCTCTACCTCTTATAAATGCCTTTGGGTGCTTTCAGTTTTGGCCATACATTTCTGGGGGGCGGGGGAGGGGCTAGACCAGGATCATAATGCTGAAAACCACACACCTCCACTGTCCAGAAGGTGATAGGTGAGACTATGAGGGGAGGGGGCTGTAAATAATTTTTTAGGGATTTTCAGAGGGAAAGCTTCCTAAGGCAGCTGCTGCCAGTCACACTGGGACCTCAAAGCATCTCGGAAGAGCAGACCTTAGTGTGTTTACACACTGAGCCTAGGCAGCTCTTCCAATTTCCCTATTAGCTCTGCGTTCTAAAGGCCACCCCTGTGGGAAGTGCTCCCGTGCCCTGGGATAGCGGTGCTGAAGCCCTCGGGATAATCAGGGAGCGGGAAGATACTCTCTGTTCTCATTTCGGTATTTCCCCCAGCCAAAGGCTTGTGCTTGGCTTAAATTGCTTAAAGCTGCGTCGAACCTCCCGTCGCACGATGACAGGTCTGCACACGTGTGGACAGTCTGCGAAGAAGCGTGTGCTGGAACATGCTGGGCTTTGCTTCTGAGCCTGTCTTGGACTGGCCACTCAGCGGCTCCCACTCACTGTCTTAAAACATGCTGATTGCCCACAGTTTATACGCCGATGCCGTGGTAGCAGAGGAGGTGGCCATAAACTTCACGGGATGATTAGAGAGTCAAGTGTGGTATGTAAACTTGAGGTCTCTGAAAATTCTTTTTTTTTTTTCTTCCTGATTTGGGAAAGAAATAGCCAGGATGCTAGCAACATTGGAGACTTTGAAGAATCTTTAAAGGAGAGAAGTATTCACGGAGGTTAAGGGAATTAATGAGGGCCTTGAAGCACTCAGGGACTGGTCACGGTGGAAAGCCACCCACTCCTAGACCTGCGGGACAATCAAGAGCTGGGGGCTGTAACAGGGAGGGTGCTGGTCATCAACATCCTTGGTTGGCTTCTCTGAAGAAGTGATGCTAAAGCTGAATGTGTAGAGGAATGGGAGTGACCTGGACACAGACGAGGTGCATGAGTGTCGAGGCAGAGTGATGTTGCAAAAGCTGGGAGCTTGGAAGGAGTTTGGGGTGTTTGGTGGCAGAGGAGAGACTTAGAGCATGGGGTGAGTTGATGCTGCAGAATGAGGAAGGAGCAGCCCTGTTGGGACAGAAAAGTGTTTTATTTCCCTCTTATGGCAGTGGGAAGCCACTGGAGGGTTTTAGCAAGAGAATAACTACCCTTTCCTGATCTTGGATGGTATTGTCCTCCACTGGCAGAAGCCACTGCTCTGACCGCTTGTTCAGAGTCTACTTTGAGTGCTAGTCCTTCTCAGTGGCATCAGCTAACTGTCCCTTCCAGCAAAGGTGTTCTCTTTTGACTCTTGCCTGCTCCAGTAGAGGGACCTTTCCTCCCTAGCATCATCTTCTTGGGCAGCTCTGTTGCCCACGATGCTCTTAGCCTCACCACTCCTCGCACGTCCCAAGATGGTGTCTCTGGTCCATCTAGAAGGTCCTCTAGGATCCTGCTCCCCTGGGTTCCAGAGAATTGTGTGTCCTGTACTACTCACCTAGTTCTTGAAGTCTTATTGCAGGCTGGGTATCCTTCCAGCAGGAATAGATAATCATTCCCCATTGGAATATCTATGCTTACCATTCTTTTCCTTATTATTAACATAATAGTTTACACAGAGGCCGTGCTCCATCTTTATATAGATTATTTTACTTAATTCTCACAATGACACCTAAGTCTATTATCCTCCTTTTCCAGCTGAACTATGATACATGCTGGGAAAGTTTAAGTAAGCTTCTCGAGGGCTTGGGGCTACTGCATGGCAGAACAGGATTCAGATGCTCTGCTGGGTCATCCCATCCACAGATGGATGCCAAGTGCTCAAGCTTCTTCACATCATGCACAAACATTAGCATTCCCCAGGGCCAGTCCTGGCTTCACACCGGCCAAACCCTGCAGCCTCCCCGTTTCCAGCTGGCCAGGTGCTGAGCCCTGTTAGGACAGCTCTGTTATCAATCACCTCCAGCCATCTGGAGTCACGACCATCATTCCCTTTCCAAGAAGTGAAGGGTTTGAGTCCCAGAAGCAAAGGTACCTCTGGCTTGGAAACATTTAGTCACTTTCAAGGTGATAATCTGTCAGGGTCAAGCACAAGAAGAAGAGGGAAAAATCAGAGGAATTAGCAAATGGATGTTTTGGGTCCAACTGGAGGCGAGCCACCATTTGTGAATTACTAAGTTTACATCACTTAGATCGCTTTACAGGCAAGCAGCTCAGTCTTAGAAATTGCCAGTGTTTATTTGCACAGATGCGGCAGAGAAAAATATATTTCTACGGGGTCACGTTAGCCCAGCTGATGGGCCGATAAGGGAAGCCGCACCATCTGCCAACAGCCGAGCCTCTGAGTGCTTTCGGGAGCACCGTTAACTGCATTAATGACAATATGAGAGGAAAGGGATCGTTTTGGTTTCTCCCCCACTCAAGCTCTATATTTATATTTTAAACCAAACATGGACCCTCTTTTCTGGCCTGGACCCTCCCTGTACATCCCTGTACCTTCCAGTCTATATTTACTTCCCAGAACGCTTGCCAATTTGAGTTGCTTATGTCTCCTGAGGCACGGGGCTTATGTCATGGTGTATGATCGCCCATCTGATGAAGCAGGGTTGTGGGGCTCCCTCTGCAATTGAGCAAAGAGGAAGTATTAGCAAATGTGTAGCAAGGATGCTGAGAAGCAATTAGCCCAGATGCTAATTTCATCCGAAATAAATTCCAGACCCGCCATTTCTACAGTCTTTGAAAACAAGGAAGGGAATCTGAGCAGTCCTAAATAATCCATGCAGTCCCCACCCTCTCGTGCTTAAGCTCCAGTGTCTCTGTGTGGGGGTGGGCAAGGCAGGGACAGGTTATGTCCTGGATAGTATCATGGGCTACTTCCCTCTGATCTGGCCATGGAGGAGCGACACTGCAGGGGGACCTGGGTTCTGATCCTGACCTCTTCTTCTCGGCTGTGTGACCTTGGCCAGTGTCCTGTCCTCTCGGAGCCTCCCTTAATGTATGTAGAGTGGGGAGAACAGTCTCTCGAGTGAGTGGTAGTTGACCACTACCCATGTGCCAGACACTGACTGTTGTGCCTGGACGGGATGAGAAGATGTGGTCCATGCGCTCAGGAAATGCATCGTCAGTTGGAAATACCACTGGATGCCACCCACCAGTGAGCAAGATCGTGAAGTGAAGAGATGGTTTCAATATATCTTTATGAGCAGGGTGCATAGGAAGGAACAGAAAGGCGGCAGCCCATAAGCCTGAGGGATAAAGAAGGGAATCAGGCAATAAACAGAGAAATAATAGATAAGAAAGTACTTTAAAAAATTCTCAATGTTGAGATGGAGTTTAAATTTTGTCTTAAAGACATATCGGTCAAGATAGGCTATGCTAGGGTACAGTAACAAAAGCCACACAACTCAGTGGCTTTGCATAATGAAAGTTTGATTTTACTTTTCCCTGATTTTCAATGTTCTGTTGGTTGGCTGGGGTGGGGATGCGGGTGGTCTCTGTTCGTTGTGGTCACTAGGAGACCCGGCTTTGAGGAAGGCTCTGTATCAACGTGGGAGTCTGCGATCTCCACGGCAGGAGGCAGAGCTGTACGCTGACTCTTAAAACTCCTGTCTACAGAGCACATTCTCACTTCAAGCCACGTGTCCTTGGCCAGAGCAAGTCACATAGCCATTCTGAGCTTCAAAGAGGTTGGAGGAAGGTGATCCCACCCTATGTCTGGAAAGCGGAAAAAGAGAAATTTGTGAACAGCATCGTGGAAATGGTTGCGGGCTGGCGAAATGAGAGACTGGGCTGGTGAGTGAGGGACCTTCCACGTCAAAGCCGAGAGGCAGAGTGTCAGCTGTCAGAAACCTTTGACCGATTTATCAGTCCATGCTAAGCCCTCGCCAAGCACCTGCTCACCTGCTCAGCATCTGACACAGAGTGATGTGTCGTTGGGGATTAAAAAAAAAAAAAAAAGTAAGCATACACCCTGTTACCTGTCTTCAACGGTGGTTTAAAACGCAAATAGGCAATATCTTCCACCCAGGAAACGACATGGACGAAAGGCTCAGGTTAAGAGCAGAGAAGGCAAGGATGAAGGAGGGGTGACAAAGGACATTTTAGAAGTTAAATGCAGTGCTTCACTGTACCAGCTGTTTAAAGTGCTCATCGGGAGTGTTTGAATTAGTGTTCAGCAAAAGGAAACCCTCCTGACGTTGCCCATCTGACTTTGAAGGTGAGAACACAGTGGAGTTGCGAAAACAACAAGAGCACTTCAGAGTGTGAAGAGGGTGACCAGGGAGGAAGGAAGGGGAGATGCCTTTCCCTGCCCTGCCGCTCCCTGGGCCTGGCTCAAGGGCACCACAGCTGAGCTGAGGGTGGGGTGGTGGCGGCTGGGGCTGACCGTTTCTGCTTCTCCTCTTGACCCATTGGCCTTTGTCAGGCAGCTCTGATGAGCCCGGCTGCCTGGTATGTTTTCCTCTTGGAAAGAATGGGGGGAAGTTGACCCGCTCACAGATAAGGAGGCAGGACTGTCACCTTGGCCACAGTCCTTGGCAGGTCCTCTCCAGGATTTCCCTGGGCCATCTGAGCATCCCGGGGAGACGAGAGGTCAGGCGTGGGCTGGGTGGGAAACTCCGGAGTCTCCCAGGCAACCGTGGTGACTGAAGGGGGAAAATGCCCTCTGGTGACCAGCCAAGACCTCCACTCTTGGTTAGTAATCTGGACTTAGACATTCTTTCCGTCTGGGGAAAAATGAGTTACTGTAAAGAAACCGCGCAGGCTCATCTTCTCCTTTGCATCTGTTGAGCGCCTAGGGAATTCAAGAAGGCTGGGCTGAGATTTTGAAATTGACAAATAAAAAACCAAAAAACGAAAAAGAAACCTTCTTTCTTTCTCCCACTTATTAAATTGTCTTTTTGTTTAAAGCCTCTGTTTTCTTTTGCTACCTTTTTCTCCATTTTCATTACTCTAAATCAGTAGTCTATAACTGGGGCAATTTTGGCCCCTTGGGGGAAATTTGGCAATGTCTGGATTCATCTTTAAATCTCATGACTGGGGAGTGTTATTGGCACCTGGTGGGTAGAGGCCAGGGATGTGGCAAACTTCCCACCATGCACAGGACAGCTCCCAACAAAGACTGATCCGGCCCCTGACATGAGTAATGCTGAGTCGAGAAGCCCTGCTCTGCATCTTGCAAATTTCCGCATCACTCGTTCCCATCTCCTCTGTTTCTATCTCAATTTATTTCAGCTTCTTTTCAAGTCCCCAGATTCCATTTTATTCCTGCTAGATGATGGCACTTTAGTGTGGTGGCATGAAACATAGACACGTCATGTCAGAGGATATGTAGAAAACAACAGAAATCATCATACCAACAGTGATCATGGTGTGAGCTCTCTTAATAGAAACGTTAATAAGCGCACAGTATGTTGTTCTAGGTAACTCTCAAGACAAGTCTAGGACAGGGTACTATGTCCCCTTGTTACAGATGAGGAAACTAAAGCTTGGGGAAGATGAAGTCTTGCTCCATCAAGGTCATAGAGTTTTGGAGCTGGGTTTTATTTAAATCCATGTTTTAGTCAAACTTCCCAGCCTGTTTTGTTGTACATTCCTTTGTGGTTTGTCCTTCTGCGACCCTCCCCATTCTCCTTTTCTGTTTTGCTAACAAATCCACATTTCCTACCTCCTTTCCTCTTGCCTGGAAAGACTTCTCTCCTGTTTCTATCCCAGCCTCAATTACCCTTCAAAGTTGAAGTCATTTCCTCTCCTGGAGCCGTCCCCATCTCCTGTGGTCTCTCCCAGGTGCTCCTTCCTTTCTTCCCCTGCAGTGGATGCACAGTCATGGTTTGAGAGAGTCTTGAAGCCAGGGGCACCTTTGATGTCAAGACCAGGAGATGACGCAGGAGCGCAGGTCAGAATCTGCAGCTTTGGGGGAATACATCGCCCTGGAGCCTCTTGCAGAAATGTACCGAATCAGGTTCTGACGCTAGGGCTCGGGGAAGTGTGTCCTTTAAAAGCTGCATGAGTGATCTGAAGTACCCACCACTGATCTAGTAATTAGTTAGCAGATGGAGAAACTGAGGCTCAGGAGAGGTGAGCTGGGACCAATGCCCTGGTTTCCTGATTGCTATCCCAGATCTCCGTTCCCAGCATGAGGCTATTGAAATCCTGTGTCCCCTAGCTGCAGATTGAGAAGAAGCTAAGTAAATACTTCCTGGCTGAGTGATATATATAAAAAAATCCTTAAACAAAAACATTTTTGCCATATTTGTCTCCTTTTTGTCCCCTCCTCTTCCAATCTTTCAAGTATTAGCATTCTTTCAGGTAAAAGTAATGCTATTTAGTTTGTAGGTCATTATTTTATATGTCTTTCTCTCCATTTTTTCCTGAAATTAAAGCAATGCATTTCTCTCGCCGTTACTGAAAAATGTTTGCTTTTGGTTCTTTTGAAATCTTTCAGATTCCTGAGGCTAATCAGATGCAACAAAAAATGAGTAGCATTCATTAGTTATTTTCTACACATTAGGAATTGTGTGTTTCTATTTTACATGTGCAATTTCTGACTTGTGAAATGATACAGCAACACAGGTTTTTTATATATATATGGGAAGAAAATGAGATTCAGAGAGGCTAAAATAATTTGCTTTAAGTCACACAGCTAGTAAATGCTGGTGATGGGTGTTAGCTCTGACGACAAAACCTGTGGTTATTGCACCCCGGTTCTCAGCGTAATACCAAATTCATGTGATTTAAATCATGCCTCTCTCCTTTGTACTTTGATTCCAACTGTAGTTTTAATGTTGGTGGTAAAATGCTCTGAATAATTGTTTGTTTTCTGAAAGAAGATACATGGTATCAGCAGGAATGCAGCCAGGAGAAGAGAAACCAGTCTAGGTCCTTTAAACAGAGGTGTATAACACAGGGAGTTGGTTGCACAGATGATGGGAGAGATGAGCAGTTACACAGGAGAAAAGGCAACCTAGAGATTAGCCACAGCTCTGCTGCTCCAAAGGGTGGAGGAATCAGAGGAACAGATGTTGTTAGCAGAGGTCAGGAGCTGGAGGCAACAGCCAGATCTGTGGTGGAGCTTCTCCAGGAAGCAGAGGAGGGAGAGAGAGAGGGAGGACAATACCTTCACTTCTTTCTTCACTGCTTTAATCGTCTGCCAGTGCCTTCCATTGTCAAACCCACCCAGGAGCCAATGGAACATGGGAAATGCAGTTTCCTGGAATATAGCAGCAAGCAGGGAATGGTAGAGAATGGATGCAAGGGAAAAAAGACATAACCAAGTAGATAAAAACAGCTAAACTTTCCTGTTACCCTCCCCACCCCTGGGCTAATAGAAGCAAACACTATAGTCATTAGAGTTAGGCAGACTTCAACTTGAGTCTGATCTTGCCATTTCTGTAGATATCACTTGAGCCCTCTGGGCCTTGATGACTTCTTTAATAAAGGAACACAGATACTTCCTATACCACAGAGTTGTTGGCAAGATGAGAAAGGTATAAAGTGAAAACCATGGTTTCTAACACAAAAGGGCCCTTTTGTGGGCCCTCAACAAATAGAAACTATTTTTATTTCACTGCATTTTTAAAATTCTGTAAAATTAGGATTTGACTGCAGTGTTTTCAGGGGGACTGGATGTTGCATTGTGTCACGCACGGCAGGTGGCAGGTGATGATAAATTCCATTCCCTTCCTCTATAGGCAAGGTCAAAAGACATTCCAATTAGAACTTCAAGTCTTATTCAAGGAGTGGTTCAGTCTTTTTCCCCATGTTTTTTTTTTTCTTATTTCCTGTCCCAACACACGCACATATATGCATATATACACACTTTAAATCCTAGTAGATATTAACCCTGTAACATTTTCTGCACCTGAGTTCTTTCACTGACACCTCGAGTTGTTCCCTTTCCCTTTTGGGGGTTAGAGGGAGTCTGAATCCAAGCTCCCAGAGGAAGGAACGTCCAAACACTGTAATTCAAGTTCTCATGCTTTCTGCCCCAGAGGGACACAGACAGTCTGACCTGCTGGCGAGGTTACCCCAAGTGCAAGTTTCCCGAGGATGCGTGGGTTCTTGTCCAAGAACAATATGCTCCCTGGTGACCTCAGTTTATGATAAAGATGGAAATAATTAATTAGCGCTGCAGCAGACACGCTTGGGGACAGCCCAGATGACCAGGGGCATTTCAAATTCAACTTGCTTCCCACAGAAAGACATAGCAAGGCTATCTTTTTAGCCTCTTTGATTAAAAGGCATCTTTCAAACAGAGATGCTCTGCCTTTCTCCAGAGATGAGAGGTTGCTTCTGAAAAGTGGCGAGTACAGAAAATAAAGAGAAAGGCTGCCCATTGACATTTGAGTTAACAGAGACTCAGAGAGATCGAATGGCATGCCAAATTGCATGGGAGAAAGCTCCTCAGATGTGGGCCTCAGGTTGCCAATACGTAGCCAAACCTATATGTGAATGCAAATTTAAATCATTCACTCATTTATTCATTCAAGAAATATTTAGTGAGTGTATACTATGTGTTGACCTATTGTAGGTGCTAGGGATGCAACAGCAAATGAAAATGAGAAAAATGTCATGTTTGGGGAAGTTGGTGGGGAGTGATAAACAATACACAAAAATAAAGTATTTTATACATTTGATATTTTTATGAGCTAAGGAGTAAGACTAGAGCGGGTGGTGGTGGAAGTGTTGTTGCACTTTTAGACATGGTGGGCTCATTGAGAAGGTGTTGTGAAGCCGTGGTGTGGGTGAGCAAAGGAACCCCAGTGCACAAGAACTGAGTGGGACCACACCTGGGTGTGGAGGCCAGGTTGGCTGAGCTGTGTTGCCTTCTTACAATGCCACTTCTTTCTTTCTTGAGAACTATAATGCTACTTGTAAAAGAAAGCTGTTAACATATTGTCCATCTATTCACTCAACAGAAGGTTTCAAACATCTGCTCCGTGCCTGATATTGTGAATGGAGAATGTTGAGAATCTCATACATCAAGACACAGTTGGGGAAAATATCAGATTGGGGAAGATTGTGAATCATTTAACCAGTCGTTGCTGGGAACCTGCCGCAGTAGACACTGTATCAGAAAATACAGACATCGGTGCGTACAAATCAATGGTGAACTTTGATACACCTGCTGTGGATGTTCTCGGGGCAAAGAGAGAAGAAAGAAGATACCAACCTCATTATGCTTAAAGAAACTGACAGTTGAATTAGAGACACCAGGACATGTACAGTTGTAACCCATAAGCGTGAGCCAGTGACCCATAAATGAAGTGTGGCAGGGTGTTCCAGTCCTCTTTTCCTTTGTCCTCTTCCTGGGCTACTGGGCATATCCCCTCCCTGCCTCAGGGGCTGAGCAAAGACAAAAGTAAAAATCAAAAAAGAGGCCTTTTGTAATGCGACCTCAACAGAAATTAGACGTGGACGTTTTGAGCTTAGTTGGACTTACTTCATAGACATTTTACACTGAGATGAGTTAAGGCTCCATCTGGCACATGTCTCCCAAGCTCAAAGGGTGAAGACTCTGATCACCATAATCCTCTGAAGGTGGACTCCTGTGGCCAGTGACCGTGAACCTGAATTCTCTGCAACTCCTGGTGGACTCCTTGTGTGGAACGGATTAGCCAACACTATGACTTTGTCCATTTTCCTTCTTTGCCTTAACAAACTATATCATCTCCTCCACATTACAATGCAAAGCATGTATACAGTAATGGAGTTTTGGAGGGGCCAGTAGATACAAATAGTAAAACTTGATTAACAAGACTAGGATTTAAAAGTGTGTGCATGTCTAAGTTCATTCAGGAAAGCATCCTGAGGGTAGACGTTTCTCAACTTGTAGGGCATCAGGGTTGCCTTGGACTTACAAAGTGTTAAGCTGCATGAATCCTTTGTGTAGCTTAACAAATAATTTTTTCTTATTCTTTTGTTTTTTTCCTGGGACATAGATGTACAGTCACCCCTCCTAAACCTACAGGAATTCTAACCCATCTTCACTTCCGAGAGGGAAGAGGGACCTGCTAGGACAGAACAAGCCCTGAGGAGGGGCAGCTGCCTGGGAGGTGATCCCCTGTCATGCAGCCTGCTGGGATGGAGGAGGATAAGCCCCATGGAGTGGAGATGCCACTTGAGGTCTCTTGTTGGCGGTACCTTTGTGGCACTCTACCCAGAATCCCTTTATCGGACAAGTAGACCTTTTCCATAGCTCTGTGATGGATGCCTGATCATGGCTGTCACTGCCCCTCCCTGCTGAGAATTTCCTCCCCCTTGTAAGAGCAGCCTCACCCAGGAAGTTATGACTTAAAAGGAGCAGCCCACAGCCAGTGGCTGACTGATGGAGAGGAAGCAAAGCTCCTTAATGAGATGACTCAGCTGTGCAGTTTACACTCCAGAGCTTCTCGTGGACCAGGCCATGGCGAGAACCTACCTGAGACCACATCCCAGTTCAGCCCTTCCCCTTTCCTTTCCTGCTTTACTCCCTCTCTTAGAGGATTTTTTCCTGGAGAGAACTCCCTCAAGAAATGATACTCACTCCAATCCTCATCTCAGGGTCTGCTTAGAAGAAACTCAGCCTAAGTTACCATCTGTATCAACTATACTGCCATGTAACTAATCACCCCAAAACATAGCAGAGGAAAACAGCCATGGACATTTATGATCTCACATGGTTTTTGTAAATCAGGAATTTGGGAGCAGCTTAGAATCGCTCCCAAGGTTGCATTCAAGACCTCAGCCATGGCTGCAGTCACCTGAAGGTGCGACTGAGGTTGGAGGATCTGCTTCCAAGTTGGTTCATGTACACAGCTGACAAACTGGTGCTGGCTGGGGCCAGAGGCTTTGATTCCTTGCCCTGTGAGGATCTCCCCATTGTCCTGCTTGAGTGTCCTCATGGAGCAGTAGTTGGCTTTCCTCAGAAAGAGGGATCTAACAGAGGGCAGGGCAGAGGCTGCCATATCTTTTATGACCTCACCTTAGAAGGTATATACTGTCACTTCTGCAATATCACACAGATCAGCAGTATTCATGGTTGGAGGGAACCACACCAAGGCACAAATACCAGAAAGTGGGGAACTCTGAGGTCATCTTGGAGTCTGGCTACCCCACAAGCCAAGGAGGACTCAGTGTGAATTGGATCTTTCCCATGATCTCAAACTGTTTGCCCCTCCTTTTCAGCTTTCTATGTGTTTTTCAAGAGTTAAGTGTTTGTTTTATTTTTTTTCTCTCTCTCTCCAAAATGGACATCTCAAATCCTGGTCTAGGTGAATCTGAAACTCTTGGTCTTA
Organism: Cheirogaleus medius; assembly: GCA_008086735.1. Classification (NCBI taxonomy): domain Eukaryota; kingdom Metazoa; phylum Chordata; class Mammalia; order Primates; family Cheirogaleidae; genus Cheirogaleus; species Cheirogaleus medius. The sequence goes on along the minus strand of VBSM01000949.1, from coordinate 16,155,606 downwards.
ACCAGCAAACTTAACGGCTTTCTCCATCGTTACAAAAATAAGCGACAGCATGGAGGAGGCGCTGTCTTTTGATGGCCCTGTGAATCTGTCATCTGCGTGTCTTCTTACCACGGCTCATGGATGCTCCCCACGTTAAATATGAAGCTTTATTCTCCCCTCGGGCTGCTCTGTCCAGGAACATTCGGCGTAGGCCATATTAAGCGGCGAGGGGAGAGGTCACGCAGTACTGAGAAGTGGGAAACTTGGGCCGGGAGCTGTATATTTCTGTTTCAGACACGTGTCCAATGTACAGCTACAGAGGAATGCTGCTAATTTATTGCGAAATAGATATAACTCATTTTCACATTGCTTTATCATTTTCTTTTCCTTCAGGAATCTAGGGAAAGGGTTGTAAGGAAATCATATTACAAATCTGGTGTGGGGGTGGAGCATTGCTGTTTGGCATGGATTACGGATTTTCAGCATAGGCAGTCTATGCGGGTTTCGTTTGTATGGTGGGAGGCAATCTTTAATTTCCCTCCCACAGCCCTCTCTCTCTCCTTTGAGAGGAAGAGTCATTGAGAAGAAGCAGAGCACAAGGTTTTGGGGTTAGGTGCCCTGCTCTACCCGCAGACCCCACATGCTTATTGCATGAGACCTATTTGGAAAGAGCACAGACACAAGGAAGAACTTAGTTTGAATCCTAGTTCTGCCCCCTTATTGCCATGTGACCTTGGAAATTTTACTTCCTGTAGACTTGCCATGGGATGCTAACACACATACAGTTTTAAGAACAGTGACTGAATTGTGAGCGCTCAATAAATGTCAGGTCTCACCAGCCTTCCTTACCAACGTGTGGCTCCCTCTTCAACCTGTCCGTGTTCTTCCTGATTCCACGAAAATGTCATGCTTCCTAGCATCGGGTGCTATTTCCCAAACTGGGGACATCCTTTCCAATCTCCACTCCTCTGCAAATTCCACCACCATTTGAGATCAGAGTCTAGTGGTACCTCGCCCCAAAAGTCCTCCTTAACTTTCTTCTGTTGTCTTTTATAGCTTCCTGAGAAAGGAGTAGAAACTTCAAGGGTAGTCAGATCACTGGGGCACATATATTGTGCATCAGCCCTGTATGGGCAGAGGGATAGCGAGGCTCTTGCTTTCCTGAAGATGAAAGATTTATGTCGGAGGGTGGCTGAAAGCCCATCCTGATGCAGCACAGTGCTGCGATGGGGGAGGGGCAGGGCCGAGGGAGCTCAGAGGAGCAGCACCTACCCCACAGTTGTGGATTTCAGAGAAGGTGTCCCTGAGGAAGTGACATACAAATTGAGAGAACTTAAGAGTGCAGACGGCATCCAAATGGACGTAGGAAGAGGTGCGGCAGGAATGGAATTGTTTCAGAGAGAGAGAAGTGCACATAGGAAGGCCCAGTGCTTAAAGATGTTAGTGTAGAGGAGCTAAAAAGAGCTCACTGTGGCTGGAATGCAGAGTCTTGAGGCTGAGAGGGTGCAAGAGAGTCTGGGTTATCAGGGACTGGGCTGCCACATTAAGAAGCTGAGATTTTATCCTGAGAACCACAGGTGTTAAGCGGAAGCATGCCTTGATTAGATTTCCATATTTTTGGATTATCATTTCACTGTGTTTGCTTTTGTGTTCCCTATAGTTTTCTCCGTGACAACTACCACATCATTTCTGAGTCTTAATTTCTTCCTTTCTAAAAGAAGGTAATAAGGTCATAATTTTGCTGAGAACACTGCATGAGAGAATGCATGGGAAAGCATATCATAAACCCCTAAAGCTGCCAACCCAGCAGAGGGATAATTATTAATTTGGAATGCAGGGTGTGGCCTCGTGTATCCTGGTGTACTGGAAAAAGTTGAGTTCACATCCTAGCGTTCCCATTCCTTGGGAAATTTGCTTAATTTTCACATACTGATGTTGTGATTTTCGCTTTACAGATGAGGATGCCATCTAATGCATAAGGCTCTGATGAAGACATGTTGACAGTGTGTGAGTTTAGGACACAGAGTTGTGTTTAATGCATGTTAAGTTCTATAGATTCATACCCATGTGTGTGTACATGTGTACGCCACACATATATACTCCAGTCTACTTTCCTTATTAAGAGCAAAGCATATCTGCATCTTAAAAAAAAAACACAAAACAACCAGCACAGGGCACATAAGAGTAAATTTTGTGATAATATTACAATGGTGAGATAATGATTATCTCTCCTACTTTGTTCCACATTGGACCAACTAAGACGAAGCCCCCCCTTCCATTTCCCCCACCCCTGAAACACAGACACACACGATACACACAAACACACCCTCTCTATCAGACCTGATGCTCTGCTCCTGATGACTCATGAGTACCATGTTTCAGTCTCCTTAATATATGTAACTCTTCGGAAAGCAGAGGCTCAGCATGGCCTGTGTCCCTGGTCCCTTGATAACCAACAACCTGGATCTATGCAAAAACTTCAAGTAACAATAAAACACACTCTGATGTTTGAGCATGAAGTGGGGTTGAAAGAAAAAGTCCTTTAGCTTGCAAAATGCTGTTCAAGCTTTCCTAGGACCCAGGGAACTACTAGTAATTTTAAAGCTTCCTCCTTTATCGCTTAGGGATTTTCCACCGAATTACAGGTACAATCTGGCACATGAGTTGTAAAATCCGTGGCTTTCATTTTCTGGGATCAGATAAACCAAGAGCATAAGAGATTAATTAAAAACAAGTCACCGGAGTGATTACTCTTTCCACATCTAGTTCGGAGAGCAGCTTACCCTATCAATCTTTGGTGTGTGCTCATGAACATAATTTGGAAGCATGAAGACCCTCTCCTTCCGGGTGAGATGTCATAATGAGGATGGGATAAAACTTCAGTCATGGATTTCTTAAGTACCTGAGAACTATAAGGAGTCTTGGAAATACTGGGCAGCTAGAGGAAGCAGTTTATGAACTTCTAGATTTGTCTTAGGTGTGATATTTTCTTGACTGTGGTTTATCATGGGAATGACCTTAATGTTGGGAAATCTGGCATTATTTAAAAGTTTGGCTAATCTAAAAAGTACCTCTTAGGTTTTTTTATCAATGACTTGGTCCTATCTCTGCAAAGCCTTTGATGTATTAAACAAAGGTGGGCTATGCCCTGTTGATGGAGTGTAGAGAAACAGCGTGGAAGCTGTGATGGCCTGTGAGGTTGGTTGAAAATGAGAAACTGGGGTGATGGAGGCTGAATCGTGGGGTGGAGGTACTTGTTCAGGTTGAAGATCAGGGTATCCTGGTCTCTCTCTCCTGCTGGGATCCTCACCCACATTATGGTGAGATGATATAGGGAACTAGGCTCACCCTCTGCATCTCCTGCCCTGTCTCTCCCCCTTCAATGACAATGGGATCTGTACTCTGAAGAGCAAAGCTTGGTGCTTGCTCTCTAGTCAGAGAGGCAAGAGTCATGACCAAGTGCTTTCCGTATGGCCACATGTTGTCATTGCCATGTGACTGTGATCTGCACAGAGTTCAGGACTGCAGGAGAGAGATTCCTTTGTGCTGAGAGGACAATGTGTATGCCCCTAATGGAGAAGTAGGATTAAAGAAGGACCTTGGGAAATGGAAGGGCACAAGGAATATAAAGGTATTTCCCTTAGGAAGAATATAACTCGTTGGAGAACACAGACCCAAGTTCAACTTCATGAGTAAACAAGATAATATAAATAAGCTGTTATGTTTTATAATATTGACAAAGTTTTTTGTTTTCTTTGTTGAAATCTCCTAAGACTGGCAAAAATAAACTAACCACATTAAAACATTATAGGGAGTCTGATATATCAGCTATTCCATTTTCTATCTAAAGGGTTAGGGAAAAATGTTCAGATTGATAAATTATGGGAAAATAATAAAAATAGGAAAATGGTCTAAATTACTTACAACAAAGGATAGTTCATGACTGTTCATAGATTAAAATTTATGTAGCTCTTCTAAATAACAGATATGAAGTTTGTAATAATGTAACAAAGTTCTTAGCAAATATTAAATGGAAAATTTAAGAAGAGATGTTTACATACAATCAAAATGATTTCAGATGCATATAATAAAGCATAAAGGAAATATAACAATATTTAATAATAATAATAAAAGATTGGCTAGGATTTTGATTGGATGGTGGTTGCAGATGGAAGGAAGCTATGTGAAAAGCAACTTCCTAGGAGATTCGAGGAGCTGTCATCTCGGGCCTCCCAGTACACATGGATTTTATTTAAAATTATTTTCGACAATTCGAATTTCTACCACCCAAATTCATTTCAGGATTTTTGTAGCGAAGTGACAGGCTTTTCACATATGCCCATCAAACCAGCAGGGCTTGATAAATACGTGGTAGTTTTAGTTTGCATCAAGCTAGACCAGCCTCATCTGGTCATTCCTCAGCCATGGGCAAGAATTCAAATAGAGACACCCACATTCTGGAGAAAAACAGAACTCACAGAACAAGTCTACCTTCTCAGAATTGCAGATCAAATTCCCAAGAATATGTCTATGGGGAAGAATTAAACTTGATTTGAAACAAAACAAAACAAGCCACCACCACTTTTTATTTCCCCCTTAACTCTCCATTAGGTTGAAAAAGGAGGAGAGAGACCTGGTTCTAGGATTGGCCCTGATGCTTGCTCAGTATGTGAACCTGGCCAAGTGTCTCTCCTCTGTCTGGGCCTCAGTTTTCCCATCTGTAAAATGTGTTGGAGTCACCTCTTGACAGCTGGAGATGGGGGTTCCAAGCCAGATGAATTTCAGAGCGAAGTTTCTTAAGGATAAACAAGAGACCACAAAAATCCATGTGTTGTTTGCGTTTGTTCTACTATAACATAACAACTGTCAGGAAGATTTGCACAGCAGCAGGATACAATGTAATCAAATTTTGGCATGGAACCGAGACTGCAGCTATTCCTGTTTCAGAAACACAGGATATTGAATTGATCTACAAGGGTCAGTCTTTGAATCCCCACCTGTATCCCTGTGAGCTCTGCATGTCTGAGATGGGCATCCACGTCCACAATTTCCCTTGGCATCCACAGGATACACGGGGAAACAGTTTAAGCTTCAGTCTTCATTCTCTAGGCCAAGATCTTAGTAAAGCATCCTATGCATCTCACATGAAGCATATGGTATTTCCTCAACCATCAGCGATTTGGGACGGGGGATCTAGTATCTATTATTGTGTGTACTACCCCATCTTCCTCCATCAACCCCAAACCTGCGGCACAGGTAACACTTTTACTGGTGCTAAGAAAGAAGTTAACACAACTACTACTAGGTATAGTAATAATGATAATAACTGCTATTAGGGATACAAACACTATTAATGTTATTAATATTAACTGAACCAGTTAAGGATTTTTAGATGCAGTTCACTGAAGTTTCTCTGTGTAATTACGGTGTTTCCCCAAAAATAAGACCTACCCATAAAATAAGCCCTAGCAGATTTCTAAGCATTTGCGCAATGTAAGCCCTACCCCGAAAATAAGACCTAGTGATGGGCGTGGCTACGCAGCGTATCTGCACAACCCATGCATTTCGTCGCGGAGCGGTAAAGAAGTCGAGCAGGTTACATGGATAAGAGCTGCTCATTTAATGAGAGCTCTATTCCTCAACATCAGAGATTGGGACCAATGGTTCTAAAGGAAATAGAGTTGCAAGAAATTCAGGATGGAATTTGGGGTTTGGAGAGTTATGATGTTCCAGAAGAAGACAACTTAACTATATTTGAATAAATGTAGATTGTTGTACCGTACTTAAAAAAAATAACACATCCCCTGAAAATAAGCCCTAGGGTGTCTTCTTGAGGAAAAATAAATATAAGACTTTGTTTTATTTTGGGGGAAACATGGTAGCAAAAAAGAAATTTGCTAGAAACCTGTAGGCTAGCTTGAAGGATTAAAGGAGGAATTGGACAGTCAGACCTCAGCAGAGACAGGAATATGTCTATTAGTCCCTGCAACCTAAAACAGCCACTGTGGTCCATTTGTCAAAACGAAGAAACTGGCATTGTTACATTACTCTTAACTGAATTCCAGACTTGCCCAGTTTTCCCTTTAATGTCGTCTTTCCATTCCAGGATCCAATCCCGGGTACCATGTTATATTTAGTCATGTCTCCCTGGTGTGCTTTGGTCTGTGACATTTCCTTAATCTTTCTTTATTTTTCATGACCTTGACAGGCTTAAGGAGTACTGGCTGGGTGTCCTGTAGGATGTCCTCATCTCGTCCTCAGGGATTTTGACATTGTACCAGACTGTCGGCACCTTAGGGACAGGGCCGTGTCTACATTGTCATCGTTACATACTGCACATTTGGTGCGTGCCTAGCACAGAGCAAGAGCCCAGTGCACACGTGTTGGGTTAGACGTGATTCCTGTGTCGCTGACATGCGCCACACTGCATCAGGAGCCGGGCTTTGGGCGTCCCTGCTTTCTGCACTGCACCTGCCTGGCTGGTGCAAAGTCTGAGACAGGACTCAGGGGAGCCCACGCTGTCTGATGGGGCTGAATGCATTTGGCTTGAATAGGATTTTCAGGCAGAAATCATCACGTAATTACACACGAAAACTCTAATTGTGATCATATGATCACGTTTTGACATCTCTCTTTCCGTCCATTCATAGGTGTGTTGCTCAAGGCCCAATCAGATAAAATGAAAGGCAGAAACAGTGGGCTGCTGGTGCCATCTCATCAGAGCCAGGAATACGGGTGCTTGCTCTAGGCGTGTTCATCAATTCAAAAATATTTCAGATGCTTTTACGATGCTGCTTATTCTGGTTCAGTGAGCAGGGGGAATGCTTGGGCGGAGGGTGTGTGGTGTTTCATCTTGTGGGGCTGCTGGATTAGGGGGGCACTTCACTCTGCCAGAGGGGAAGCACCCCGTGCTTGGGACCCCTGTTCAGGGAGTTAGGCTGGGCAGACTCGATTCAGACAGTAACTGAAAGCAACAGTGGAGAGAATTTATTGAGTATGGTCTAGTAGATCTCCATACTGTATTAAGTCCATCCCCTATATAAATGTCTAATGCTGATGTTATTTAGTTCTACTTTAATAATTAATAGCAAATGATGGGAGGTTAAAGGCTTGAAATGCCAAGAGGCTCAAGATCTCCATGTATATAGATGCTCATGCATTTATCTCTCATTGATTACTTTTACTATTAAATAAGTACCTTTAATATTTTTACTATTAAATACACTTCATAGCCAGCATTATACAGTGTGGCTTTACTCAAAATGTGGCCCATGAAACACCCACGTCAAAACCCCATGAAGAACATGTCAAAAATGCCGATTGCTGGACTCCAATTCAGATCTCCTGAAACAGAACTCTAGAGTAGGACCAGAGCTTTAAAAACAAGCTCTGCAAATGATGCAAATTCTTATTGAAGTGTGAGAATCTCTGCTATAGGGAATATGCAGGATTAGGAATCAGGGTTTCTTTAGTTTCAATTCTCGGATGTTGTACCTGGTTAATTTTGGGCACATCAAACCCTCAGCTATAGAATGGGTAGTTTCTCACTTCACATGGTTGCTATGACAATTTTAAGAGAAAAGACAGATATGAACCTGTATCCCTGAGAAACAAGGCATCTCACAGTTCTAGGAAGGGAGAAGTCCATGTCAGGACATCATGATGCTGTAATGCATGTTTCTCATCAGGTGGCAGGAAGGTTTGGGTGCGACTTTGCACAACCACACATAGTACCATGGAATGGAAATAAATCCCAGAGGGTTTTGTGCTAAAAGGAAGGGATTGATACGAAAACAGAAAAGCCGGGAGGAATGGTCACAGTTAACAGCAGAGGCTCCAAACCAGGGTTTCTCAGTCCCAGCACTATTGGTACTTAGGGTCCGATGACGGTTTGTTGTGGTGGAGGCTGTCTTGTATACGGCAGGATGTTCAGCAGCGCTTGTGGCCTCCACCCACTAGATTTAGTAGCACCTGTCCCCTGGTTGTGACAACCAAATATGTCTGCAGTCATTGCCAAATGTCCCCTGGGGGAAGAATTGGTCCTGGTTGAGAACTGCTGTTCTCAAGGAAGATAAATTTGTTCAAATCCTGGCTCTAACATTTACCATCTGTGTGAACATGGGCAACGTGTTTAACCTCCCTAAGCCTCAGTTTGTCAGCTATAAAATGGGGTGGGGAGATACTCTAAGTCCCTATCCTAGTGGATTGTTGTAAGGATTACATAAGAATACAGACATCACAAGTGTAGCATTCTTGGCTCTATGCTATGTGTGTGTTTGTGTGTGCTTGTATGTGTGTGGTTTAATAAATCTTGGAGTTTTGTTAAACTTTAAAAATTTGAAAAATAGGCTGGGTGTGCTGGCTCATACCTATAATCCTAGCACTCTGGGAGGCTGAGGCAGGAGGATTGTTTGAGGCCAGGAGTTCAAGACCAGCCAGAGCAAGAGGGAGACCCCATCCCTACAAAAATTAGAAAAATTGGCTGGGTGTGGTGGTGCACACCTGTAGTCCCAGTTATTCGGGAGGCTGAGGCAGGAGGATCACTTGAGCCCAGGAGTTGAAGGTTGCAGTGTGCTATGATGATGCCACTGCACTCAACCCTGGGCGACAGAATGAGACCCTGTCTCCAAAAACCAAAACAAAATAAAAACTACACTCCTACTTTTTCTCCTTTTGGCAGAAACAGATTTTCAAAATGTGACAATTCTTCAGGTCAGAGGTGAACCGAGGACATGATCATTAAGATGTGGCTACTGAAATTGAGCTAAATCAGAGATATTATTTGACTCTAGAAGCAGATAACAGTTGGCACCTAATATTCTATAGACTATAACTACAGAGACTTAAATGGACTCTGAGTCAACTAGAGTCAACTAGACTCTGAAAGGAAATTAAAACATGCTGGGACTGGGCTTTGGCTTCCAAAGCATCTCTTATAAATTGCTCGCGAAAACCCTCCGTGGTGTCTTTTGTGACTTGTCTGTTACACAACAGGCTGCCATTTGGGACCCAGCTCACATCTCAGCTGTTCTTCAGTCTGCGAGCAGAAATCATTCACCTCTTTCCAGCTTGAGCTTGCTGGTTGGACCCACAGAGCTAAGATGGAGATGTTTGGTTTAGCTCTCCCCTGGTCTGGCTCTTTGAACACTGAATCTGTAGATGGCCGATCTTTCAAGAGAATGGGAGGGTTTTTTTTTTTTTAAACATTTGGGACAAATTAACCAGTTTGACAAAAGCAAAACAGTCCCCCTTTTAAGATGAAGTGCTCCTTAAGTGCTTATACTATTTCCAGACCGGACATTCCTCCTCCCCCGTCTGCGCCGAAGGGGCATTGGAACCCAACGTGTGAGCAGAGGACTGAGCCACCGTGGTCCTCCCGTGGGCTGGGCTGTGTGTCGCTGAGTGATTAGGCCCCGATAACAATCTCAGTGGAACCTGAACTCGGCCTGAACCCGGAGCTTTCCGCCTTCCCTGCCATTATTTCAGATGACTTTGGTGTCGCCCCAACCTCCCTACATCCAGTCACCTGCATGCTTTCTCTTCCATTGTTTCTCCTTCAACAATAACCATGATACACAGCTTGATGTTTTCCTGGCATGGGCCCAGTGTTCACAAATGCTCATCAGTCACCCCAATCCTTTCTTCCACGATCCCTTCTATATTCCAGGATCCATGTCTGTATTTCCAGGGCATGTTGCATCCTGCCTGTGGTCTGAATGAACATCACAAGGAATCAAGCTGATGGATGTCTGTTTACTTCAACCTTTATTAGCGTCCCATGGTGGCAGGATCATCGGCTGGTCACCCACCCTTTGATTAAATACTTCCAGGGACAGGAAGCTCACTGCCTTACACGATGATGGGTTCCCTGGTGGGACAGTGTCACCAGCTGCTCTCTATTGTGGCAGCCTGGTGCGTCCTTCCTAACACTTAGCATCTGCAACTATTTAATTAATTTATTTGTTCATTCGTTGACAATCAGGGCTTCCCCTTACCCTCAGTAGCTGTGAGCTCCATGAAGACAGACAACTTCTTGATCTGCTCTGCACACTTGGATCTCCTGATGTTCCCATTGAATATTAGCTGAATCACTTCCTGCTTCCGGAAGTATAAATTGTTTACTACCTGAGCCAAACAGATCTCCTGGTGGGTAGCACTGATGTCTATATTCATATTTCACCCCCAGAGTGAGCATGATGATGTATGTGGTGGAAAGAACATAGATTTGGGGTTCAGACCTATGTTAGGATCCCACTCATGCTACTTGCAAGGGCCTTAGGAAGTTAATATTTCTGAGATGTCATTGATTCAGTCTGTAAAATAAATTTAACTATAGGATAAGTGCCCAAGGTGCAAGTGTGACCCATCTATTCATTTCCCCCAAGCCAGACTCTATGTCTTTCCAGAGGTTAGTCAACTGAAATGACCTGTTAATTTGTTCCCTTTTTTTATGGTGTTTTTTTTTTAATTTTATTTCAGGATATTATGAGGGTATAAACATTTTTGTTACATTTTATGACTTTGCCTCACCCAAGTGAGAATTAGAGGCATGCCCTTCTCCTCTACAGTACTCACTACATCCATTAGTTGTGAATTTACTCCCCCAACTCCCTAATCCATGGAGAATATTACTACCGTGTGAGCACCATAGTGTTGATCAGTCAGTGCCAATTTGATGGTGAGTACATGTGGAGCCTAGTCTTCTGTTCTTTTGATACCTCACTTCGGAGGATGGGCTCAAGCTCTATCCAGGAAAATATAAGAGGTGCTAGATCACCGTCTTTTCTTATTGAGTAATATTCCATTGCATACATATACCAAATTTTAATAATCCACTCATGAATTGACAGGCACGTGGGTTGTTTCCACATCCTTGCAATAGTGAATTGTGCTGCCATAAACATGTGGGTGCAGATGTCTTTATTATAGAATGTCTTTTGCTCTTTTGGGTAGATGCCTACAGCTGTTAATTTGTTCTTGAAAGCCATTTTAATACATTGGGCATTTCTAGAAATACATCCACAGATGAGGTGGCATCAGTACAGGGAGCCCCTGTGCTTTGGTCAGTGGCCCTGTTTATTTCATTGTATGCACGTGCATTTATTGTCCCTCCAATTTGTGGCTGCCTAGATTTTAAAACTATTTATTTCCCCAAATGTGCCTGGATGCCACACAAATGCAACACATTCTTTACCCCCCCTTCCCTCCAGGATTTGTCTGTCACTACCCTAAATTAGGAACAAATCACAGTCAGTTTAAATCTCCCGACTTAATAAACACCAGATCACCCAAATGTCAGAGAGTCTAGTCTTTGGCAAAGTCTTTAACTTGTGGCTCATATTCGAGACTAAGGAAAAAAGTGGTAAATGACATGAAATAAAGAGGAGGCTGTTGTGGGAGCAGATGGGCTACTCACTAGGCCAAGAATGTGAGGACAAGTGGTTTGGGGCCAATCTCCACCATGCAGTTGGATGTGCACAAGCCTTCTGGTCTCTGAGGGCCCTGCCAGGGGTCTTGGGTTCTGATTACGACAGCCCAGACTTCTGCATCATCATGAGCGGTTAGCTGTTGACAAACAGGGATTTTCTTCCCTAAGATATTCCCATAGTGGAAGGTTTTTCAATTCATAATAGGATGTCAGCCTCCCAGCAGCTGAGACAACCTCATCTGTGTCTTCATTTTGCAAAACTACAGGATGATTTTGACCATGGCTCATACTGTATCAACACTGTACTTCTTGTCTTCTCGTCGTTGGTGTTGTTCATGCGAAGACCTTTTGAGGTCGTGGGGTTAGGGGAGATAGCATCGGATAGGGAGTTGATTCTAGGCCTGGATCTTCCATACACTTAGCCTGGGTCCTAAAAGAAGTCACTTCCTGCTCTGAATCCTGCTTTCCTAACTGTGATCTGAGGAAGACCTCGGATGAGTGGCTTCAAAATTGTGGTCTGTGCAGCATTGAGAGGTTTCTACATATTGGGGCTCTCTGCCTCCCAGTTGCACTCCACCCAGAGCAACCTCACTGTGGGTGGCTGAAGGATGGCCCCCAAAATATGTCCACATTGAATCCCTGGGACCCGTGATATATGACCTTACTATATGACATAGGGGATTTTGCAAATGGATTAAGCGAAGGATGTTGAGACTGGGGCAAGTAGCCTGGATTATCCAGGTGCCTGTAGTGTCGTCACACAGCTCCTGACAAGGAGAGGGAGCAGAATCAGAGTGAGAGGAGGCGGCGTGATGGAGGAAGCAGAGAGACAGAGATTCAGAGGTGGGGGAAGGGACCATGAGCCAAGGGATGCAGGCGGCTTCTAGAAGCTGGAAACAGATTCCCTAGAGCTTCCGGAAGGAAGGCAGCCCCTCTGACACCTTGATTTTAGGACTTCTGACCTCCAAATAATACATTGTTTGGAGACACTAAATGTGTAGTACTTTGTTATGGCAGCCACAAGAAACCAATGCACCTGCCTATATTTGATTAACACATTGGGATTGTACCCAAGATTTCATCTGAGAAAGGATTGCAGTGGTTAAAAATGTCTGAAAGTGACTGGAACAGTTGGTCCCACAGGTTAATTTCCATTGGGGATGACTGTAATTGACTCCTTAATATCAAAAGGCAACTCTGAGAACAAAGAATGTGAGTCCTTGAAGTCCACGTGGGGAACGACACAGCGTCCTTCAACATTCAGACCCATTTGGTCACATCCTTCTTGATAACGTCTAGCAAGTTCTCTGCAAGATGGCAACCTCCAGCGAGGCAGGGCCAAGTCTCTTTGTTCTCTGCAGTGTTCCCTGTGCTGGGCCTTTTGTGGGTGCTCAGGAACTATTTTTGGAATAAGCGTATAAATAAATAAATCAAAGGCCTCTGACTCTGGTGGGAATGCAAAATGGTACGACTACTTTGGAAGACAGTTTGGCTGTTTTGTTTTTCTAGAAAACTAGATATAGTCTTACTGCACAATACGGCTATCTAGCTCCTTGGTATTTACCCAATTGAGTTGAAAACTTAACGTGTACACAGCAACCTGCACATGGATGTTGACAGCAGCTTTATTCATAATTGCCAGAGGTTGGAAGTAACCGAGATGTCCTTCAGTAAATAAACTGCAATACACCCAGACAATGGAATATTATTCAGTGCTAGAATGAAGTCAGCTATCAAGCCATGAAAAGATAAAGAGGAAGCTTACATATATACTGCTAAGTGAAAGAAGTCAGCCTGAGTAGGCTACATACTGTAGGATTTCAACTATTCTGGAAAAGAAAACTATGGAGATAGTAAAAAGGTCGGTGGTTGTTAGGGGTTGCGGGGAGAGAAAGATGGTTAGGTAGAGTACAGAAGATTTTTAGGACCGTAAAACAATTCTGGGTGCCACTACCGTGGTGAATATGTGTCATTATATGTTTGTCTAAACCCATAGAATGTATCACGCCAAGAGTGAACCCTAATGTAAACTATGGATTTTGGGTAAAAGTGATGTGTCAATGTAGGTTCATCAATTATGATGAATGTATCACCCTGGTGGGGGAAGTGGGGGGGCAGTGGGAGGAGAGGGTATATGGGAAAGTTCTGCTTTCTGCTCAATTTTGCTGTGAACCTAAAAGTACTCTGAAAAATAGTCTATAAAAAAATTTCATGTTTGTTGGCCATTAGTCTATCTACTTTTGAAAAGTTTCTGTTCATGTCCTTTGCCCACTTTTTGATAGGGTTGTTTGATTTTTTTTCTTGCTGATTTTCCTGAGTTCTAAATAGATTCTAGTTACCAGCCCTTTATCGGATGTGTAACATGCGAATATTTTCTCCCATTCTGTAGGTTGTCTGTTTGCTCTCAAGATAGTTTCTTTGCACTATTCAGCCACAAAAAAACAATGGTGATCTAGCACCTCTTGTGTTTTCCTGGATAGAGCTGGAGCCCATTCTACTAAGTGAAGTATCCCAAGAATGGAAAAATAAACATCACATGTACTCACTGTCAAATTGGTTTTAACTGATCAACACTTGAGTGCACATACAGGAATAACATTCAACAGGCATCAGGCAGGTAGGAGGGGGGAGGAGGGGATGGGTATATATATACATAATGATTGTGATGCACACTGTCTAGGGGATGGACACGCTTGAAGCTCTGACTCGGGCAAGGACAACATACGTAATCTAAACATTTGTACCCCCATAATATGCTGAAATAAAAAAGTTTTTTTAAAAAAATTTCAAAAGACCACTGGTCTACCTGTACTTTTTATTAACAGACCATGCTTTTTGTGCCACTATGATTTGCAAAACTATGACCCTGCAAGGGAATTCCCTTCCCTATTCTCTTGCCTTTTTTGAACAACTCCTCATCATCCAAGTCTCTTCTGAAGACTTTGCTGACTCTGCCCCCTCCTCCGCCACCACCTGGGCTGTGCTGTGCCCTCTCTGCTGTCCCCGCTGTGTCCTGAGATAACCTCTGCTCTGGCACTAATGCATGCTGCAACTGTAATTGTCAATGCTTGTTCATGGGCCCATTGGGCTGTGAGTTCTCGAGGGGCTAACAATGTCCTTTATTTCTGAATTCCTAAGGCTCAGCCTGGTTCCTCACTCATAACAGGGCCCAATAAATACTTGTTCATTAAGTGATTAAGGTTAAAACACCAGAATGTATTTTGCAGCATCTTTGGCAAAGTTTTGCCAAAACTTTCTCTTTTTTGCCAAATTTCCATTGCTCTTCTATAATCCTTTCTCTCTCATTTCTTTTTTTATTTCAGTTGTATCACGTCAGACTGTCTTTTCTTCTAGTTCTGAGATGAAAAGTACTGACTTCTGCTCTGAATCAAGACATTCTCCAACTTTCAGAATCTTGAAAATGTTGATTAGGCTATTTATTAATAAAAGACTGTGTGTCTTAAATGTGTTAGGCTTGTTATTGAAGTTAATCTTCAGTTTTCCTGACTAGCATTGGGCTTCCTCCCTTTCCTTTTCATTTCCTTTAGTCGTATTTGCAACGAGACGATATCTCAAATCCTTGAGGGATGTGTAAATATATGCGTATATAATGACACCTAAGTACACTCTTTGGGACGAGTGATTGGAGGCAAAGTGTGAGAATACAATGCCATGGCAAAATTTACGGAGTCAGCAGAATGACACAGGGAAAACCCCACTTGTAAAGAGTCAGTGGATGTAGGATGTGACTCTCTAAACAGGCAGGTGGGAGACCCCTGTGGGGGCTTCTCCGTGCATAACAGTCTCCCATCCTTGCACAGACACTCCCCATCTCACCAAGAGCAGATATTCTATCATCTCCAGTCTTTTTCCTGAGTTAATATGTTAATATCCCCCAAAGATATGGCAGGAAATAGTGACCAGTTGTATTAACATCTTGGTGTGAGACTTCGTTCCTTGGTTTCCTTCTAGAAGGTGAAGTTTAATGTCTGGAGATGACAAGTAAGGGTCTTCGAGAGAAGAGTTGTGGGAAAAGTCTGCAAGGGATAGGAAAGATCAGAGGGGAGTTTGAGGAGCAAAGTGGAAGGCACATTAATTTCCCTTAATATATTGGATTCTAAAGTTCCAGAATGCTATTGAAAAATTGAAACCTCATGTTCCTGTTGTCTGGAGGTGTCACAGCGTCTGAAAGGTGGAATGTCACAAGGAATGAGTCTGGCACATGGTGACATGGCTGGAATGGCCTTTCTCCGATAGGGTGTGGTTTCCATACCACTGATGGTGTGGAACTGTGGAAGGAATTGGGATGTGACACTTTGAGCACCCCCTTAGGGTGGGGACACAAGTACATTGGGTCCAGATAGCTCATTGCTGACATTTGGGGGACAGAGCAGATGTGTGGGGTGTGACCCCAAAAAGCAGAATGGGTCCAATGGGAGTTGGTTAGAGGACAGTAGATTCCAGGTCCTTGTAAGAAATGGTTTTCTGCCCATGGGCGGTGACAGATGCCCATTCCTAGAGGTGTCCAGGCAGAGGTGAGAGAAATGGCCATCTGAGTGGGAGTTTGGGTAGAGACTCTCTGACAACTCTTTTGATTATAGGACCTCACAAGGCAGGCTCTGGAGGTAAGTCCAGGGAGGGTCCTGATGGGAGAACTCAAATTCATTTCCGAAAACTTTTCTTCGCTGTGTCATGACAAAGGCTTAACAGATATAAATTGGAACATATTTCTAGGCCACGCAAAGCTAAATTCCAATCCTGGTTCTTCCAATTACCACCTAAGTGCATCTTTGAGGAAACTAAGGCCCAAGAAGGTCAAACAACATGCCTTTGTAAGATGAAGGAAAGAATCTTGTTGTCGGGCTGAATAAGACAATAAGTGCTGCTTGGCACAGCAGTCCCTCAAGCGATGTCTGTGTCCTTGTGTGTGTGACCTCAGAGCACAGACTCACACTGGATCTGAGAAGTCCCTATATAAAATGTCTCTTCCACTAAGTATACCAACATGTTTAAATATTAGTATGCAAATATTAAAATGAATATCATCCTTATTTTCTGTTTCTTTCAGGAAAAGTTGAGGAGGTCCTTAACTTCTTCTCCTTTCTTCACTTTATTATCTTGTAAACATTACTTTCCATACTACAACCCTTGAACTTTGAGGATTTTTTGCTTCTATTTAAATAGAAGTTTAAATCTGACTATCTTACTATTTAGAGATTTGTCAATAAATAATTTAAAAGAAACTTGGGAAAGGAAGCAACGATCAACAAGTCAACACACAGTCAAATTAATTTTGCCTTTTTCGTTTCAGAATGGGGCTATCAGAGAGAGAAAGGCTGAGGCCATAGGATCTCTGGTTTTTTGCAAGGCATGTGATAGTCATTGAGAAAAATCAGAAAAACAATGTGCCTGGATTTCAATACATTGAGAAAAGGAGTTGGTGTTCAAAATGAGGTTGATGAACCACAAGTAACTGGAGGTCTTTTATCAATGCAGAGAAAATAGAATCATTCAATCAGAGCGTTGTAGAAGGGATGAGAGCATCTGATGGGGTATCGTACCAGGCAGGCCTCTAATCTTCCCCCCATTCCTGAGAGTCTATGATCCTATGAAAATAAATATTCAAACCAGGTACCAGAATTCTCATATAGGACAAAAAAGTACTTGACCCTCACGACGACAGCAGTTCTTTAGACTTTTAGGATTTTATTAGCTTAATTCTGGCCAGTTATTTTTTATAGCTCTCATGAATCTAATTCAAAACACACTGGGAAGCCAAATCTTTGCTGGGCTTGAGAATGTAACTAATAAAAAGGCAAATACACCAAGGTTGCCAAACACTGCAAAAGAGAAGTATATGACACCAGCTCTAATGTGAGAAATTGTAGAGCCTTATTTTTGTTCTCCTTTTGATAGGAAACATAAGGGTTTTCTCGTGCTCTTGGAGAAAGGCCCTTGCAAGACTTAGCAATGACTTTAAAAATATCATTATTATCAAATGAGAAGAACCTTCACACCGTGGCCATGAACCTAGGTATAATCCAGGCATTGCCCTTTACTCTGGGGACTTCCACGCAAGTCAATACTTCTCAAATTTAATGTCCTTTGGCAGCCAGCAAAACCTCAAGTCCTGTTGAAAAGCCCAAACCTCCCATTGTGGTCCCCTAGGTGATGTTGAGGTCATGCAGGTGGCTGCAAGAGAGCAGTCACGAGGGCCAACATGTCTAGGGCTTGAAGCTAGGAACATCCTCTTCCCTTTTATTGTCTGGTCTTGCTCCCCTATCCCCTGCCCCAGTCAGTGCACACGTGGACAGGTAGGCCACCCATCTTCCCACAAGGCCTATCTGGATGCCTGTCAGGGAACTCATCTGCCAATTCCTTTTGCAAAGCATTAAATACTTGTGCCAAGTGAGTGATGCCTTCTCTTGTTTACCCTTCCAAGTGACATCCTTGAACTGTATTCACAATAGAATTTTATTTAAAAAATCTAGTTGTATAGATTTCAGTGCCCTTCCCATAGCTGGTGCACAAGTGCATAGTGGGTCACATTTCCTTGCGGAAACTCATGGCATTTTGAGAATGATCCTGGGCTATCTGGAAAACTGTAAATAACTTTCTATTACTCCTGTTATAAAGACACATCTCCTCCCCATGGCTTTGGAGTCATCATCTCTGCAGAACATCTTTTAATCTCTTGTATCTACCCTGCTCCTTCTACAGATGGGCTTTCTGGAAGTGAAATGCTCTTCTTTTCCTGTTCACTTGGTCAGCTCCAGAGCATCCGTCAGACCTCAGCTCAGCGATCAGTTCTGCAGGTGAGCCTGCCTCCCCTCCCTGTCAAATCCACACACTCTAGGAAGACCATATGCCTCTCCTTTTTAAACACTTACCATTGTTCTAATTTTCCATTCAACTGGGTGATTTTTGACCAATGGTTGTCACTTCAACTACACTGTCATTGACGTGAGAGCTTATGTGTCTTTGCATGTTTTATCTCTAACACTGCACATAGTGTCTGGCATATCCTGAAAGCTCAGTAGTACTTGTTGAATGAATAAATGATCAAATAAATGAATTTGCTGTAGTCTCAGCTCCTCCGCTGCCATCAACCGGTGGATGCACACTTTTATTCTATAAAATGGGGATAAGAATGCCTACACTTCCTACCTTACATGGTTTTTATTAGAATCATGTGAAACATTGCATGGCATCTGGCATATTATAGGAACTTAGATATTGGCTGGAATAAATGGCTCAATTTTAAAACGTTTGGCTGCATCTCACGTTTGTCTTTTTCTTCCACTCAGAAAACATCTCATCCTGGATCATCTCTTTTTCTTCCTCACTAAAATTTCACTGCTTAATAGTTTTCTCTGATGTCCTCTATGTCTGTTAGGCATGGTCTTGCAGTAATGATAATAATGTCTTACACTGGTATGTTTCTTAGGAGTTTATGAATCACTTAGCATTGCTACTTATATGTTCCCATCAGTAGTAGAATGGATTTTAAAAAACTGTTCTTAGAATATTATATAACAATGAGAACAAATGATTAAAGCTACTCACAAACATATGGTTGAATCTGAAAAACATGAAAGAGACACCGAACATATACATTTTGTCATCCCATTCCTATAAAGAAAGAGTCACAACTAATTTTTTGGCATTAGAATCAGGATAGGAGTTACCCTTGATGGAGAAAGGGATTATAAGGGGGCACAGGGAGCCTCTGGGTCATGTTTTGGATTTTGACCTGGGTGCTGGTTCCATGTGTATATTCAGTGTGGGAAAATTCACCACGCTGTGCACTTCCGAAAGGCACCTTCTCTGTGTGTATATTTTATCTCAATAAAGAGTTTATGAATTGCTTTTCCAGACATGATTTAATGTAATTTCTATCTCCACGCTGTGAGAGTTGATGGGGGCAAGTACTTTTTATTCCATTGTAGAGAAGAAAATGATACTTGGAGAGTAAATGCTGTCTCGAAACTCACATCTATAGCACATGTCATAGCTGAGATTGAAACCCAGGTGTTCTTTGTCTAGAACTCTTTCTACCAGACCATATTGTCTTTAGGAGGTAACAGGATACCATTTCCATGTGCACATCTCTCTGGGGCCTGAGAGGAGTAGGGTCAATGATGTGAAGCTTAGGTAATTGCCAGGGATCTGAGCTTGGATTGGGGAGGCTTTCTGGTCTACCCTGCAGCCCACCATGTTGGTGGCCGTCTGCTCAGTTGTCCCCCATTTCTAGCTGAAAAAGAGTAGAGGGATGTTTATAATGGAGGGCTTCCCTCCTTGTGCTACCTCCCACGTCAGCTGCTGATGGCTGTGTAGGGAGATCCAAATGAGTCCCAGAGACCGAGGCAATGACATTGAGGACATGTGCGAGAATAGGACACAGCTGAGCAGATGTGAAGCAGCTGCAATCCTCTCTGGAATCTATCCAGTTGGGGCCCAGGTAAACTGACTCTCTGTTTGTGTTCTTCGGTTCAGCACCCCACGTGCTAATCCTTGCAATGGGAAGGCAGAGCCCTGGCTTGCACCTCATCACGGAGAGCTTAATAGAGGAGACGAGTTTCAGCAGGGCTTTTTAAAGACACGAGGGGCTTGGTGGTGGATGGGAAGAAAAAGGTTCCAGATGTAGGTACACGGCAGGAATGGTCTGAGTTCACGGGAAAACTGGCTACGGGATTCCATGGGTTCACAGGGGCACGTAAAAGGACAAGGAGAGAGATGAGAAGTTTGTTTCTGAAGATGGAAGACGTACAAAGATAGAAAATGAGATTTTTCTCTTGCGGTGCAGAGCTTAAGCCTATCAGCTCTGGGCTAGAACCCAAGTCTTCTCAACTTCCACACCAGTTCCTGCTGATTTAGTTGCCTGCTGTGTGACCTCAAGGAAGTCACTCTGCCTCTCTGACCTTGAATATGGTGCTTGTCTACTAGAGCTTGTGGTTATGTCCCTGGTGGAGCTCAACAACTCATCCTAGCAACCAAAGCCTGTTTGTGGATAAGGGACAGAAAAACAACTTAGAGGGATCATAAAAGTATGTTCTGTTGAAGAAAAAAATGAACATTCCACACTTTTCCTTTGCAAAAACATGAACGTGTACCTCAAAATATTTGACAGATTACATCTAAATAGAATCCTTATTACAGATAAATGCATCGCATTCTTTTGACTCCCTCTTTTTAGGAATTAAGATGATTTTTATTTGCTTTTGTATGGCTTGATTTTCTGTTTTCTGAAGTTTCATCATGTCATGGAACTTGACTTGGACTCATTTTCTTTGGTGCGGGCTTTGCTGAAGAGCAATTTTTTTTCTGAAAATTGAGATTTTTCTGAAATCTGGTTTTATTATCCCAATAAAAGCACAAAAATCCATATTTTGATTTTCTTATATATCTTTTGGTTCTTCATGGATGTTGATAAAAGTACCCTATGTGATAAAGAAAAAGGTGCTTACGCCCCTTGCAGAAGTTCACTTATTAAGTTCATACTCCTTTCACACAAATATTCCAACCTGCCAGGTTTTCAACATACTTAGAGCAGCCCTGCACACATATGTAGACATTCATCTTATACCTTGAGTAGGACGCCTTAGCTCTCATCCTGAAGCCTCACATATCTCAAAGCTTGTTTTTACCTCTGGATGGTTTCAGTCAGCAGGACAGACGTAAAAGCACTGGCTGTTGAAAGTGGGTTCTCCGCTGGTGGACTGCTGCTTATTTTGGCTTTGTCTCTCTCTTGCAATCTCATATTTTATTGAGTGCATAATTCCCTATCAGCTTCAGACACCAGAGTCCACGAACTGAGAAAAAGTCGGGAGGCCAGTCTTTGACAGTGGTAAATTCGACTGTGCATTAAAAAACCCCAACCAACACATACCATATGCTGTCATCCGAAGGAAGACTTATTTCATGGTTTAAACTTTATGGCCTTAGATTTCAGCATGACATGAGTGATGTGGAAGGGAAGTACGTTTGGATGATAAGATGAGGATAATTTGTACTGGGAAATTATTCACAATTGTGATAAATAATCCCTGGCACACAATAACAGAAAACCTCAACCCTTGAACTGGATTATATATGTTTGTGTCTCATAAACAAGGTAGAAAATACATTTTTTTTAAACTGCTGTGTTTGCAAAGTCCTTTCACTTCTAAGCTACCCTCGTTAATAATCATAAAGGAGCACATTTCCAAGCTCAGAATCACATTAATCTCCCCACACGTGACCCAATCATGCACTTTGGGGAAAATGGATGGGATGCAGTTGCCTTTGTGTGTACTATGTGGGTTTCTTTTGTCATTTTCCTGGTGGATAGCTTGGAAATGCAGAGTCTGGGAGAATGTGTGGAGAAACCAGTAAGATAAAAAATGAGTGTTTCAAAAAAAAACTGGACTTTTTGCAGTTAATCACTGAAACAATGATGCAATGAAAATATAAGTTTTTTTTCCCTCTCCTTTCTTCCTACACTCAGAGAAGGTGAGAAGGGACTAATGTTTCTGTTCTTACTCATGAACTTTACCATCATATCTGGAAGAGTTGATAGGGAGACTTAACAGGACCTTTTTTTTTTTTTTTTTTGAAAGTCTATACTTATAAATGCTATAGAGTTGGCTTTTCCATGAGTGAGAGGTTATCCAAGGGTTGGCGGACAGGGGAATATATGAGAAAGAATGCAAGGATTCCTCAAGAAGAGGATGGGAGTGGGGAAGAACAGTGGAGTGAAGCAGCAGAAAGAGAAGAGAAGAGAAGCCTCTTCAAGGCTGCCCCCTGGGAGAGGTTAGACCTTGAATGGCGCATGATGACTAAGTCATATTAATATCTATGGAGGTCGGACACTAAGCGTGGAACCTTGAGAGAAGCGAAGGTTCAAGTGTGCCGTCAGAGGAGAAGTCCACTGAAGGACCACTTCCACCAGGTCCTGCTGTGCTATACTCTTACAGATGATCAGTACCCAACAGAAGCTCAGATCTCCTAGCAGGAGGAGCTGTTGTGATACTGGAAACCACCGTGATGGATCAAAAGCAGGCTCCAAACCGATCTTAGCACCACATACATCCTGCTGTTCTTCCACCATGGCAGCTCTACTTCCATCTGTTTATTGTTTGAAGGCGTCGTATACGATTTTGTCTGAAAAAGAGATCCTTTTAATAAAAACCAAAGCTTGAAAACCATTGATTGAGTTCAACCTCTGTATTTTTCAGAGAGAGAACGTGAGTCCTAAAGAGGTTGTTCCTCCATGCACACGGCAGGTGAAGGGAAGACAAGGCCATTGAAGCAGCCTCGGAATTATGCAAAGGGGTGGGCGAAGAGACATGGGAGGGATGGTGACATTGTTTTGACCCCTCACATGTTATCATGTGGATCAAATGAGATCAAGGGTGTGAAATCACTTAGTATGTAATTAAGCTTTATCACCTCTGCTGCCTACCTGTTGGGTAAGCTCATTCGATATGTGTTTGTTAACCATTTACAATTATGGTATAATCTGTTCTGGGTGACCATAGAAACTGACAGAATTCCTATTTCAGGAAACTTATGGTGGAATGCTTTCCAAGTTGAATTCTGCAATTTGACAGAAAAGATTTCCTGGAGCTCAGCACACAAAAGAACACCCCTTGGTTTCATAGAAAGAGCTCACCTAATACAGAGGGCAAGAAAAGCATCAGGGAAACACGGGAGGAAGGGGAGGCGTGTTTGAGTTGAGCCCTGAAGAATTGCTAATGTTTGGCTAGAATCTGGATCTTTGAACTAGAATAAAGTCTAGGGGTCTGTAGTCCAACTTCTATTCAATGGTAGGAAATTCCTGGGCATAATAGTCCAGGAATTAAGTGATATCTCATGTGGTTTTGATTTGCATTTCCCTGATGATTTTATCAAAAAGTCCGAAAACGACAAATGCTGGCATGGATGCAGAGAGATAGGAACACTCATACACTGCTGGTGGGACTGCAAACTAGCACAACCTCTATGGAAAGCAGTATGGAGATACCTCAAAGAACTAATAGAACTACCATTTGATCCAGCAATCCCACTACTGGGCATCTACCCAAAAGAAAAAAAATTCTATAAACAAGACATTTTCACTCGAATGTTTATAGCAGCACAATTCACAATGGCAAAGATGTGGAAAGAACCCAAGTGCCCATCAATACTTGAGTGAATTAAAAAAATGTATACGTATACCACAGAGTACTACTCAGCCATAAAAAATGGTGAACTAACAATTCTTGTATTATCCTGGATGGAGCTGGAGTCCATTCTTCTAAGTGAAGTTTCACAAGAATGAAAAAACAAACACCACATGTACTCACCATCAAATTATTACTAATTCATCAGTACTACTATGAACATATGGGAAGTAAAATTCATCAGGTGTCAGACAGGTGGGAGAGGGGAAGAGCAGATGCATAAATTCACACCTCACTATTTGGAGAATGGGCACAACTGCAGCTCTGACTCGGGTAGTGCAAATGCAATTTTTATAACCAAAGTATTTGTACCTCCATAATACTCTGAAATAAAAGAAAAATAGTCCAGGAATTATTGGCTTGAGTTCTCAAGTAACTTAGATGATGATATTGCCTGATACCATGCTAGATTCTTGCCTTTTATTATCTTCAACTCATGCAACCTTATAAAGCTGTGATCATCTCCATTTCATAGGAGGACAAAGGTCAGGGATGTTGGGTGACCTGCTGTGTTTGGCCGAGCAGCGAGGTTAAGCTTTGCAAGTAGAGCTGAACAGTTAGGCGCTGGTGCTTTGGAATCAGACAGGGCTGTGTTTGAATCCTGGCCTTGCCACTTCATAGTTGAAAAATTTATATAACCCCTCAGAGCCTCAGTATCCTATTGTGTAAAATGGAGATCGTCATGATATATCCCACATAGAGTCATCATGAGAATTAAATTAGAGTTGCTAGACAATGTTGTAACGCACTTAGACAAGTGTCTGGTGTGTTTGACAAATCATGTGCTTTCATCATCAGGAAAGAGGGAAGAAAGAAACACAGATCGGGGGCCACATATGCAAGTGTGGCTTTGAGGAGGGAAATGCCATTATAAGAAATAGAGGATTTGGGATCAGATGCAAGGTCTGGGTGTCCAATGTTGTCTACTGTCCACAGTGATGAGCTTGCACTTGTCCATATATTTTGCTCAGGGTTTCTCAACTTCAGCAGTATTGATATTTGGGGCTGGATAAATTCTTTTTGGTGGGGGTGGTTTGCAGGGGTAAGGGCTGTCCTGTGCATTATAGGATATTTAGCAACATCCTTGGCCTCTGTTCATTAGATGCCAGTAGACACCCTTTACCCCCATGACGATGAAAAACATCAACAGACATTGTCAAGTGTCCCCTAGGAAACAAAATTGACCCCAGTTGAGAAGTATCGGTCTACCCATTGCCTCCGCTCCATCTACAGCAGCGTTCATGCGGCTCCCTTGTGAGCATCTTGGCCCAGACCCTCCTAGCAACTCACAGCTGGAAAGTCTTTGCACGACTTCACCAGAAATATATAATAACTCAGCCCAAGACTGTCTTTTTCCCCCCTTAATTCCCATGATCGTACAGTGTTTCTTTTCAGTTTTCAGCTCTGGGAATTTGTCTTTTCTCACTTGCCAAAGCCACAGTTCTGAGCAAGCATCAGAAAATGATTAACACTGTCTGTGCCCAAGCTAGTGAACAAGTCACAAGGTATATACGTCCTGAGCACAGTGTGAACTTGCTATGTGACCCCCGTTAATGATAACATGGTTTATGTTTTTTACTGTAAGAGTTTCGTGGAGAATATTTTTCTTCATTTTGTTTTCTTTTCCAGCTGCTAGGAAAGCTGACGTTCTTTGTCCTCATGTCCTTTTGTTTTTCTCTGTGTCTTTTAAAATAATCACTGGGAATTTTAGTGAGGGGTTAGGGAGGTCTTAAAGAGGTCACCTGGCTTAGGTGAGTCTGTGTGTACATTGAGTATGGTCTGGCTCTTGGGGGTGTGGGGTGTCCATGTTAGGATCTAGGATCCTATATATTCCTCTTGGTGGGAAGAAGAAAACTTGGATGGATATACATTTGGGGAAGAGCTGGATGGCTCTGATGTTAATTAAGCACTAAGCTAAGCATCTCACACCATTGTCTTATTTAAACCCTCACAAAGGCTATATGTGAAATGGGAATGACAATAATAATGCTATGGAGAAAGCAAACAAGGCTCAGATAGAGAAATTCACTGACCCTATAGCACACAATTTGTAATCCCAGCTGGGATTCAACCCCAAGCTCTCTGATGCCAAAGTCTCTTTGCAGCAATCAATAGGACCTCTGCACAGAGGGGGACTGATGTATTAGGATTTCATCCAGCCTGTTCACACCATTCCTTTCCTTGAATCTTAATAGCATGCAAAGCTTTAAATCCATAAGTACACTCTTCTGTACAGGCTGGCCAAAAGGGCCAGGAAGGGAGTTTGGCTGAATCACAGGAGGGGTGCAAATCACTAAATAGGCAGGTCCAACCTTGCCTCTTCTCGGCCAACTTTGCATACTGCAGCTTCAGGATTTACAGATCATTGGTGACCGGGAAAGTGCAGAGGCAGATAGAAAATCAAGGACCTGGGATCCAAACCCAGATCCATATGACCCTGGGGAAGTTATTTCTTAGTTTTCTCACCCTTGAAGTGATGATTCTACATCGTAAGTTGGGAGAGTATCTAGGACAGTGGAAATGCTCCATAAATGGCTCTTTGTCTCTTTCTGCTCCACTTTTTTATTCTCAGGCATCTATTGAAGTTTCTCTACTCACTTCTGTTCACACCTGTGGCCTGAACATCCGCCCTGAAGGCCAGAAACAATGCATTTCCCCTGACTGCATTAACACCATCTGAAGTCCTACTGGTTATGATAGATGCTTCCAAGAAGTAGTCTCTTTGACTTACTGCTCTTCCAAACTTTGTCCCCTTCCAAATTTGGGGCACCCTGTCTCTCCCAAGGTCAGCCTCTCAGCCACTGCTTCTCTGAGTTCCCTCCTTCCCATCTGGAACAGCCTGGTCCACTCTGCGTGGTGACCTCCTACAAAGACCGTGTCGTCTTCCTTTGCTTGGGACTTGGGTATACAAAAAGGATGTTGATCACTGCTTGATTTTTTCCTTTTATACATATTTGAACAAACCTTTTTTTTTTTGTTTTATGGTGGTGACTGCAAACAACAGAGAAGAAATTATGTCTCCCAGTGCAAACGTGAGTAGGCATGGTCTGACCAAGAAAGGTTTCTAACTTATTTTCATTTAATAGAACAAACACTCCCAAACAATAACATTTTTTTTTCTGGCATTGTTCAAAGGACCTGATACTTTTTAACTCCTGTACTCCTCAGAAGAAAGTCAGAGAGGCAGGTTCTTTTATTATCTCCATTTCGCAGATGAGGAAACAGGCATGAGGGGTGAAAAAACTTGTCTGAGGTCACCCAGCTAGAAGCTAGAACTTCTAAGTCTCTGCATATGTGGTCCTAGTGTAGATAGTCTATGAAAAGTCTTACAACAGTATAAAATCCATTAATTTATTACCAGATGTAAAATGTGATTTAACTGCCTTATTAAAAAGAATAAAATTGTATGAAATTGAGACCTAACTAGATCATTCTATTTCTAGGAAATTGTGCTTCTTAATGTGTTTGAGTCAGCTCAGAGGGCTACTACAGGGGGAGCAATGAGAATTTGCAGGCTACCACTGAAGTTCCCTTTAGCCCTGTGTGTCTAGGGGAGGGAAAAAAAGGCCGCTCATAGTGATGGCTTCATTGAATGGTTACCCTCTTGATACCTTTCTTTTCACTGGGCTTAGAATGGAAGCAGAGGATCCCTAGTATCTCCACCCCTCTGCATTCCCACACCTCCCCGCAAAATGCACACATTCAGAAATAGTGCCCCTCCCAGCACCTCCTTTATTCTCCTACTCTTCCTCTTGTATTCTGCCTGGACAGACCTGGCAAAACAGATTCATTCAGACTCAGAAAATGTTTGGTGAATAAATGAATATGCTCTCAGTGTCCTTCAGCCAAAGACCACTGGAAACACACCTGTAGTTGACAAATTGGGCTTACTAGCATGTTGTGATGAGGGAGAAGGCATACCTTTTGCAACTGTGGGTTTTATCAGTGAAGGGGTGCTTGGAAGGACTTCTTATAGATTCGTGTTAGGTGATTCGGGGGAGGGTTCTAGGAAGTGGTCCTTACCCTGGATTGGATGCTGCTAGGATGTAAAGGTAATTCTAGGGTTAGATATTTTAGTAATTTCTATCTAGAAGGCAAGTGAAACAAAGCAAAGCTCAAGCTGTAATTGGTAAGGAAGTAGCAGTAGTGGCTCATATTAGCCAGGAAGGATGATGTTTGGTCTTTGAATTAATATTATTTTTGCGTTTTGTTTGGGCAGTATACTTGCTTTTATTTTTCCCAGCCATGATTTTGGAGTGGTCTTGTCTTTTGTCTTCGTCTTACTCCATCATGATCATTTTCTCATCATGGTCTTTCTCAGCATTGGTGTTCCCTGAAATTGTTTGTTTAACAGAAAAATATCACAACCTGGCTAGTGAGTGCCAGGTACTTCCTACCAACATCAAGGCTTGGCTGATGGAGCCAGACCAATTCCCAGCTGTTAGGAGTTGCCTTCCTATTTCAACCTTAAAGAAAGTTCCTTGCAAACTGAAAAGTGATATAGCTTCCATGCAATTTTGCTGAAGCAGTAGCATAGCATTGACATGAACATGACTTAGAGCCTGTGACACTTGGGTTTTGAACTCTAGTTTTGACCTTTGCTAAATACGTCTTGTTAACTATATTAAGTTCTCTCAGCCTATGTAAATGGTGATAATGATCTTCATAGAAATATTATATAAGATGGTAATTGATATAATGGAATATATAAAGTACCTGAAAGACTATTTAATCCCTAATAGGTGCATATACAATATATGTTCTCTTCCCACCTTTTCTTTCCCAGTTTTGATAAGAACATTCCCCTAACAAACCATTGTCCATGAAGGACCTACCTGCATAGCCATTCATGAATAGCTGTGAATGTAGCCCCCCAAAACTCCAGTGAACATGTTCTCCTGTTCCCTTCCAGCACCCCCATCTTCTTCTCGGTTTTGCTCAAGAGGATAGTTTTTGCTCTGACACACAGTTGGAAGGCTGAGATCTTTTTGTTTTTTTCCCTAACTCAGGTTTGTATTACACATGCAATGTTTTAGATCAGGTTTTTTTCTTTTCCTTTAGAAAGCTGGTAATAATTAATTTTATACTTGCAACAATGGAAAAATTGGTAGAAATTTTAGAAGCTGCAAAAACCCGAACACAGTCTAAAGCGTTCTCTCAAAATAATGCAATTGTGACAATAATGTGTTATATTTAACTTCAAGCATTAACTTCTTGGGCATAATTTTGGCTGATTAAAAAAATACAGAAGGGTTTGGAAAAACGGGTGTGATGTTGTGTGATCGAATTTATGAACAGAGTTAAGAGATACATCAAATTTGCTCTGATAGCTGCCTTAGTTTGGGCTCCCCCTAGAAGCAGACCCTGTACAAGGAGGGGTGGAAGCAATTTGCTTGGGAGGGGAAAGAAACACCAGGAAGGGAGTGGGCAGATGAGACAGGAAAAGGAAGGCAGCCGATAATAGACATGTTTTCAAGCCAGTAACTTCTGTGACCACTGGATCTTCATCTTGCTGGGAACTCTGGGAGCCAGCGTAGAATAAATGCCTTCAGTGAAAAATGAGGAAGTGGGGCGTTTATTCACTAACTCTCACCTATCATTGGTTGAGGGCTGTTCCTGAAGGAATTCTGGCCTGCTGCATTTACGGGTGGGCAGGTAAAGTGGGCTTCAGCAGCAGAAGGCCCTTAGCCAGAACCCAGTGAGCACTGCAGCAGAGAGGATATATGGCTGGGCACCCACAGCTGCAATGCTGAACACCAATTTAAATCTGAGCTCTGTGTGTGCTACCTGTCATCTGGATGTTTGTGCCCCCCTGAAATTCACATGTTGAAACCTAATCACCAATGTGATGGTATTAGGAGGTTGAGGCCTCTTGGGAGATAATTAAGTCATGAGGTCAGAGCTTTCATGAATGAGATTAGTGTCCTCATAAAATAGGCCCAAGGGAGCTTGTTTGCACCTTCAACCACATGAGGACATACATAGGATACAAGGAGAAGTCAGCAGTCTGCAGGCCACGGGAGGGCCCTCACCAGATGTTGGTTCCCTGGTCTTGGACTTCTAGCCTGCAGAACTGTGCAAAATAAATTTCTGTCTTTGCTAAGCCACTGAGTCTATGGTAGTTTGTCACAGCAGCCTGAGCTAAGACAACGTGACTTCACAGAAATGTCTTCAAGGTACAGTTTCAGGAAGCAGCAGAGATTAGTGAGAAAGACACAAGATCTGAGTCAGACAAGCTTGTTTCCAGCTTTCTCCTGGTGGCTGCCTTGCTTGACTGCATTGGGCTCTGGCTCTCTTATACCTTCTGCGGTCATAGACAACGATCAGCTGAGTCACTGAGGGGACCAGACTCAGCATGGAGTAAGATACTTGGTAGGCACTTAAGAAATAGTTATTTTTCATTTTCTTCTCTGTAAAGAAAGTTTATTTGGCACCACTTGCTTTCAGAAATTAATCAAGAGAAAGCTAAACGAAAAAATGGAGTTCCAAGCAATGATTTTTCCCTGCATTGCTTGTGATTGTGCAGGTAGCTTGCTACTTGCCCAAACAATCCAGAGAAGATGTCTAGGTGTCTGAAGTTGATGTGCAATGTACTGTTGTCTTTTTCTGCCAGGGCTACCTATTCCATGGAGTAGAAGCCAGTGATTGGGTGGGACTTCCTTTGTTCATTAGTGGCCTCTGATTATTGAGTTAAAATAGATTTTTTTTTCTACTACTGAAATCTATTCTGATCAGGTGGTCTCCATGATAACTTCAAACACATCAAGCCTTGGGAAACTTTCACCTCTGGTTGGTCCTTGTACATGTTTGTTAATAGATAACCACCCTCTCTCTTTCCATGGTCACTTGGTTGAGAGAACATCAAGTCTTAGCCAGAGATATCTCCTATGACTACTACTGCTGCTACTAATACTAATAAATACTGTGAGAACAGCTATGATGATAGTGCCTATTGCTATTTTACTATTATTATTGTTACAAAAGTGCTACTGCTACTATTATACTATTACTATTTAATGCTACCATTGTTACTACGACTGCTGTTGTCAGTACTACTACTGATGATACTGCTGATGCTTTTGCTGGTTGCTATAACATTGTTAGCACATGCATGGCTGATAGATGCTATAAGTAATATATGTGAATTGTGTGCTTAGAATATTTATCTTCTAACAATATCATGAAACAGGCACCGTTTTGCTCCATTTTACAGAGATGGATCCTAAAGCTATGAGAAGGTAACTAACTTGTCTACCATCAAGAGCCGGGATCAGAATTTGATTTTAAATCTGCTCGACACCCACACTTAGCTCCCAGACACTATCCTCTATGACTGTCTTTGAACATGCCTCTCATATTTCCATTCTTTGAAAAAGGTCAGGCTGCGTGAATATAAGACAAGAGGCCTGATATACTAAGATGGATGTTGTTGGTGTGATTCTGTGAGATTTAATATTCATTTAGTGAAGGAACATGGGAGTGAGACAACCTCACAGCTTAAAAGTGTGGTGTGTGTGTAACAGTCTGCATTCTCTCGGACAAACCTCTTAACCTTTCTGAACCTCAGATTTCCAGCTCCATCCAGTTGAAATAACAGTAACAACTCACTTCTAGAGTTCTGAGGATTGGAAAGACGATCTTTTTATAAAAGCCTTGTGTCAATTGTAAGCATTTTCAATCATAAGCTATTATTACTCTAATAAATTTTTAGCCTGTGTGATGACTAGACAAAAAAAAAAAGAGATAAGTAAAGCTCATACATAAAAACAATGAAGCAGTAGTTTTAAACAAATTATTTTTGCTACTTTGTTTATTGTTCCAAGGCCAATCGTCACGTGAAAAATATTTAGGGAAACCATCGTTTGACATTCCTGGTGGTCATGTGCAGAGTGAGGATGACCAAATGAGGCAGAAAAAGTGCTGCATCTTCGTTTCCAATTTCTGACTTCTCTCTCATTCCTCATGTCACTGGGGTGAGGTTGTCTAGTCTCATGCAATACCCTGTCCTGCTGGCTCCTTCCCACCCTGGGGGAGAGAAGGAGGCTTGGGGCTGGGCTTTGACTCTTTCCTTTCCCAGACCTCTGTGTGTTGAATGTATAGGGAGAAATCTAAAAGGATACATGAGCATCTTTAGAATAATGATTAATAAACAAAACATTTGACCAAATGTTTCTTCAGAGCGTCAACATCACAAACTTATTCCTAAATTTTGAGATCTGGGGGACTCCAATTTTGGAAACAGTATATAAACTTGACATCTGAGGAAATGTGTATAAGAAAGACCTACAAAAACATCCACCGCATGCTTTCTCCATCAGAACTAGTTTGTTTCACAGATGAACAAGCTGAGTTTTGTGTGGGGTCTTGAGATACAGTCTCCAGCCTGACTTTAGGACCAACGGGCATGACTGCACTTTTGCAGTTTCCCCTGAGAGTGCATTTCTGTGTGTGCAGTAACACATCCAGAGGATGTCTTCTGTTGCATCATGTTGGTTCTCCCAGCTTCTGCTTCCAGCAAACAAAACAGCCAAGTGTCTCTGGTGTGTGCAGCTGTTAGGGAAGGCTTCTCGTTTCATTCTCAACATTCTACTCACCCAGCTCTTTCACCCCAGAATTATAGCTCTACCCCTCTGTTGAACTGTAAATCACAGATGGAATAGTTAAAAGAACACAAAATGTAATACAAGACACATCTCTCCCCCAGCTACCAATTTGTCTTGTACTTTATTAGGAGGCTCCGTGCTGGGAAACGCTCTAAGAAGTTGCCGAGGCTTGGGGAGTTGCCGGGGGATGCAGAGAGGTCTGCCTGCCAAGAAATGGACCAGAGAAATAAGTGCAATTTTATGACTTGGCTCGGCTGAGAATTTAAAGTGGGGGGCCTTTCTGAAAGGACTGTATATTTCAGCAGGTAAGAATTTGGCTTCCAGTTAGGATGAGAATTGAGAGATGTTTGGGCTTTTAGCAACCTCCTAGCCCAAGGCATGGCTTTCCTAAATGGTGTTTTTTTTTTTTTAAGATTCTGGTTAAACCTGACCAGTGGTGAGAGCTCACTATGTTCCAAAACATCCTGAATGAGAATAGTGTTGGCTAGTCCTTGCTTATAGGAATTACAGTAATAATAAAATAACTCGCATTTATTGAGTGCTTTTTTTAACGCTAGACCTATTCTAAGCATTTGGCTTTGTATAAATTATTTATAAAGTGAGAAAGGTACTAATGTTATTTTCATTTTACAGAGAAGGAAACTGATGGTCACTGATATCAATGTACTTACCCAAGGTCACACAAGGTTAGCTTTCTGAGTCCAGTCTCTTAACTAGGGCATATATACTCCTGTGTGAGCCCTCCTTTTCATGTTCTCTCGTTAGTCCTGTGTCTCTGCTCCGGGGTACATGGAGAAAGCAAACCCATCTCTTTTCCTACTTGCATTCTGATATGGTCTTCATGGTTGTCCTCCCCCTGCCCCAAATTCATATGTTGAAATCCTGATGCCCAAGGTGTTGGTATTAGGTGGGGGGTCCTTTTGGGAGGTGATTAGGACACGAGGGTGGAGCCTTCATGAATGGGATTAGTGCCTTTTTAAAAGAGGCCCCTTTTCCCTTCTACCATGTAAGGACACAGCAAGACACAGCAATTCACCATCTATGAATTAAGAAATGGGCCTCATTAGACACCGAATATACAAGTGCCTTAATCTTGGACTTCCCAGCATCTAGAAGCATAAGATACAAATTTCCATATTTATAAGTTACCCAGTTTGTGGTATTTTGTTACAGCAGCTTGAATAGACTAAGACATATTTATTTTGAAACATTTATAGAGCAGGCCTGTGCTCTAGCCCCTTTATACAAAGTATCTGGTTTAGCTCACATGGTTATCCTATTAAACAGGTATTAATACTTTCATGTTGCAGTAAAATAATTTACAATATCTTCACTGATCCCACTGCTGGTCAGAGATGACCAGAGGCTCTTTTGACCTAAGCTTTAGTTAATCTAAGGGAAGGACTATCCTTGGCATATCAGCAAATGTCCATTTTCATATACCCATTTCTTAAACATTTTATTTTTGATCTGGACAACATATGATAAGACCTTGGCTAGTCATCTCAAGAGTTGATTGGTTTTTTTTTTTTTTTTACATGCACTTTGTATAATATTCATTTGGCACTTAATATACACAGGTACGCTTTTGCCAAGAACTAGATATAGAGGGGTCTAGGCAACATTTGATTTCTTTCTATGCTATGGCGTAGAATATCCTGATGTGTCAAATCTTTGTATTTTGAGAAATGCAAATCAAGTTGTTCAGATGTTGAAGTAGGAGAAAAAGTGAAAATGCAAAAATCTGTTCTCTACTTCTGTCTCCTCTTCATCACTCCTAGAAGTTCATGTTGAACTCTGCTGCCAATCACATGCTGCTGGCTCTCCTCTCTAGCAATGAAGTATCTGTGCAAGTTTCAGGTCAATGTACAGAGGTAGTAAGTCATTTTTCCTGCTGCTTTTCTTGGATTTCCCCAGCAGGCCAAACAAGAGGAATTTCCCCAGAATGTGTAATTTATAGTTCTCCCACGTATGATGGATTTACAGCTTTGTGGTGAAAATGGGACACTCATCCCAGCTACCAGTTGTTTGGCAGTGGCACTTTGGAAAAAAGGCGTGTATTTAAAATGATTGTAAGCTTATATTTAGCCTAGCTTTGAGTTTTAGGGATTATAAACTGTTTACGTTACAATTACAATATAGGATTAACAAACTGCTAATATTTTAAATATTTTGATAACTTCTTTACTATATTAAAGAGAAACTATTCAAATGTGGAGAGTCTATTGAAGATTCTCTTTCCATAGGACACGATGATAAAAAAAAATTCTGAGAATATACTTTGATCTTAAAGTTTAAAAATCTAATGTGTATAACAGTTCAGATTTTCCCCTTTGATGTTTCTTGTCATTGAATTGTTTTGTCATTGAGTTTATTTTCCTATATTCTTTATAAGATCAATAGAAAAATCCAAATTTCCCCTAGTATTTTGTGAAGCCTGTACAGAGTGGATAATTTATCGTTTGATATTTTAAAAAATATTAAGAGTGTCCGAGCGCGGTGGCTCACACCTGTAATCCTAGCACTCTGGGAGGCCGAGGAGGGTGGA
>VBSM01000949.1:16076735-16120745 GCA_008086735.1 Cheirogaleus medius | reverse complement strand
ATCCTGCAAAAAAAAAAAAAGATTAGCTGTAAAGTGAATGTCTATATGTTGAAGTTTATTGTTCTATTTATTCCTTACATAAAATAGGAACTATCTCCTAACAAAATATCAGGAGATCCTTTCCTACCCCGCTGTCTAGATCTGGTATGCTAAGCATCTCATAAGGTTGGAAGTAGCTCATCTTAGACAGTGCTAAATTATCTTGTGCCAATGGGGAAAACAATCTATATTCCTTCCTTTCTCCTCTCATCTTAAGGGCAATCACTCTAAGCTAGGATTTCTCAACCTCAGCACTATTGACAGAATGGGCCAGATAATTCTTTGTTGTAAGGGGCTGTCCTGTACATAGAGGGAGGTTCAGCACATCCCTGGCCTGTACCCACTAAATGCCAATAACACCCTATTTTCCAGTTGTGACAACCAAAATGTCCCCAGACATTGCCACATGTCCCCAGAGGTCCAAACTCACTCTTGATTAAGAATCACTAGTCTAAGCTCTTGTGTCCTCCATTATTTTGAGTTAGTTGGGGCAGCTTCTAGAACCCTGCTTGTTGTGGGTGCTGGTAAGCTGAACTTGTATGGTTAGATTCTGTGTGTCAATGATCTCTCTCAGGCAATTACTGATCAGAGAAGGCAGTGAGTTACAATGGAAACAGTACTGTCTTTGGAGTGGGTGTCACCATATTTTAACTGCAAAGTCTCTAACAGTTTTCCTGACCTTTCTGAGACTGCATTTCCTTTCCTGTAACTCACCCTGATATGCCTGGTTTATAGTCCACTATAAATATGAAATAATAGATATGAAAGGACTTTGCATGCTCTAAGGATTGCACCAAGGGCTCCTCGTTCAGCAGTATAATGTTGGGTTGTTACAGCAAAAGAGATGACAGTACATTCATTAATTTGCACACTGTCTCATCTATTCTGGAAAGGCTATGTAGAAATCATTCACGTGCCCAAATTATCCTCTAGTTTTGCTGTAGCTCAGAAATAAACAACGTACATGCGAGTGCATATGACTTGATGGCTATATACCTTGAATGACTGTTTTGAAATTTGAAAGAAATGATTGGTAAAGTCTGTACTTGATGACTCTAGCAACACTTAAGGAGGTCCACACATGGCTTACATGTGTCTAGAAGTAAGGAAATTGGGCTGGGAGTGTCAACACCAGAATGAGCTCCCCAAATTGGAAAGTACACCTGAAGTGTGATGCAAGAGTTCCAGATAAGTGCTTTGTGGACCCCTAATAGGTCATGGATAGATTAAGTCTTTATAGATTAAGTCATTGATGACTTGATTTGGGTTATTTTTCATCGCAATGGCCAGCTTCTGAAAAGCTACGGAAGAGATATTACTTTTATTTTCTAGGTTAGGAAACAGATGCTTGGAGAAGCCAAATGCCATACAACTTAAGTTTAGCTTTCACAATTGGAACTTCATGTCAAGACTTCTTACTTCTCTTCCCCTGTCCTGTAAAAGAATTAACAGAAAAATCACCTTGATTTTTTCATTCCTTGATTTCTTTAAAATTGATGGAGAATTTACCAAGAAGGAATTGTTAACAATGTGAATCCACAATTATTATTTCCCATGGCTTTTTTGTTCATGTTTCTTGAAATGAACAGATAAGCCTGCTACTCATTCCTACTCATTTTTCCCAATCCATCTTTAACATCATCTCCTGAAAGAGGTCATTTCCATCTCTTTTGGCCTCCCAGAGTGCCTGCACTAATTTCTCTTTATGACATCCCATGTTGTGTTGTGAATTTGCAGGCACTAAACCCTCAAAAAGGTGATATAGCCCAGAGTAAGGAGTCAACAAATAAAAGCATTGAAGAGTTAATGAACATAGAGGAGAAGTTTAATAAATTTTATGCAATTCATTTGATTAAATTAAAATACATGGGTTGAAGCTAATTGGTGGGTGGATATACCAGCTAACTTTAAAAGAATTTAAGAAGTTGGCTCAGAGGAGGCATGTAATATTCACGTTCATGTGCCTTTAAGAGAACTAGTCAGCTAAACCCAAAGCAGCAAGGATGCTAATTAACTCTGATCAGAGAATTTATTTTCAGTACTTTGTAGAGGGATAGATAATTGTAATGTTTGTAGTGAACAAATTACTTATTATCTCTTTGAGGCATTCCCACTTGGCCAAGAGCTCTTTGATCATGGGGACATACACACACAGACGATCATGTATTAGTTTTACATATGAAAGCCTTGAATGTCTTTAATCCTTATGGGACAGCAAGATTTATCAGTGGAAAACAGATCTGAACTCCCCTGACCTCACCTTGACACAGAAATCCTTAATTCGGGTATAACGACAGGCTGGAAAGAGCAAATGCTTTTAACTAACATCAACACACTCTGGCACTCTTTGTAATTAATCAGGGCAGAAAATTTGCAGACAAGAGAGTACCATAGGCTGCTGCAAGTCATATTCCTGTCTAATCAGCAATAGCACGCACTTTTTCTTCACTCAACTTGGCGTTTCAAAAGGGCCATCATTTGAAAATGACAACTGCTATTGTTGGGAGTCATTGGAAACTTGGTCAGCCTTTGAAGACCCAGTGTTTATTGTTGCAGGCAAGGAATGGTAATGCGCTTTGGTTTCAATTAGTTATCCCAAATAATTCCCCCCTAGAAACCACTAAATCCAGCCCTCTTACTGAGACAAAGCCTGTCTCTATTAAATCTATGCATTATTTTATAACAAGGGAGTGTAAAAGCATAAAAAAAATGATGGCTGAGAATATAAATAAGTACAAGTGTAAGAGTTGAAGCGCAAAAGTGAATGATTTTTATTAGCGCAGTGCGTACAGGAGGTGACTTCACATTCCCAGCACGTGGGACGACAGTCCCCACTGTGTGAGAAGCAGTGAGGCTACTGCCAAATTAGAGTCTGGATACTTTCATATTTTTGTCATGAGTTGGTAAACACATTAAAGATGACGGACTTAAAATGAAAAGTGGTGAGCTTTTTAAAATGAATTGGAATGGTTGAGAATGATTCTCACATTTTTTAATTGGGAATTTATTTTTAAATGGCTTTTGTTACACAAAACAGGAAAGATGATGAGGCGTGGTAGAAAGAATCAAACTTGAAAGGGACCCAGATGTTGGTGCTTGGGAAGTTATTCAACCACTCTGAGCCTCGGGCTCTTCATCTGTAAAATGAGGACCATAATGCCTACTCTG
Organism: Cheirogaleus medius; assembly: GCA_008086735.1. Lineage (NCBI taxonomy): Eukaryota > Metazoa > Chordata > Mammalia > Primates > Cheirogaleidae > Cheirogaleus > Cheirogaleus medius. The sequence continues at coordinate 16,117,538 of VBSM01000949.1, read as the reverse complement.
TAGATTTATTTGGGGACTAAATGAAACGTGTGCCCATAAAGAGAATAGAGTAAGTACTTAATAAATGATGGTGGCTGTTATGTTTTTTCTAACTGTGAGAAGCTCACTTCTATGAGCTGTTAGGAAAGAGGTAGCGGCTAGGAGAATAGAAAGGAATAACATGGGCTAGAAATACTAGAAAATGGGTATTGTGAAATTAAATGTCTTCTAAAGTATTTCTGTAGAAAATGATGATATTTCAAATATATAACAATGGGTATGACATGGGCACCACACAGAATGGATAAAGGCCACACCCCTGAGTTTGGGAATGGGAGCCAGTTGTGCCAAGCTTTGACCCTTTGGTTGCTGGATCATGTGTTATGTGTTGTTTGGTGCAGCCAGGGCAGCTATAGGCTCTATAGCAGGGGTGGGGAAGCTTTTCATGTTGTAAGGCCACATTAATTTAGCTACAATCTAATAAGGCCACATTCGAGAAACTTCGATTAGGTATACTTAAAAATGTATGTTATTTAGTAAAAATATAACTATTATGTAGTTGGTAATTTCAAAAAAAACTATTAGTATTTGTTAATTTTAAAGTTAACCTTTTAATGACTTTGTTGTATCTATTTTTTGTGGGAAAGCATTTGAATATTTATTTGGTTGCAGCATGGAGGTCCACAGTTTCAGTTGATCCTCTAGATGGGTATGAGTCATTTGTGACCTTAAGGGCGTCTTGATTTGGGTTAGGTAGGAGAATGTAGATTGGCAGCAATAAGTGGTTGAAAAGCAAGAAAGTATTTTTCAGGCATGTTGCCTAAGGTGTGGGTATTCTATTGCATTTTCTATATTTCAATTGGATCTTTCTTAGCATCAAACAATGACTTTAAAATGTCATCTGCTGAGAGGTCAATCAGTTCCATCTAGTTCTTTAGGTGCCTTGGTGATATCAACTAGGTGAGGCTGAAATGCTAATTTGAGTGTGATGTCATGATTCTCAAAGTCAGTGAAACTTTTATTGTATTCTCTAATTAATAGATCTATAATAGCTGTATATTGTTCAAATGATTCACATATATCATCGCACTCATCACTGATCTTTGCTAACCAGGGAAAATGTTCACCCAATAATTCCTTTTGAAGAAGTGTTTTGAAAAAGGATAGCTTTTTTCACAATACTTGGATTTTTTTGCACATATCATATACAGACTTAGTTTTACCCTGCAAAGAAATATTCAAGTCATTTTGATTTGACATGATATTACACAGAAATGCTGCATTCCTATAGAAATCTTTCAATCATTCACTTTGTTGATTCTGTTCTTCATAACATTTAACAATGTCTTCTCACAGAGATAAAATTTTGGCTAATATCTGTCCCTGTGATAGCCAACACACTTTAGAATGACAGGGCAAATCCACACTGAATACCTCATAGTTAAACTTTAGCATGTTACAAAACTGACAATGCCATGTTGCATTTGCACAAATATAGTTAACAATACTTATAACTTGTTGCAAAATGTCACTTAAAATGATAGCTTTAGCACAGAGATTTTGCTGATGGAAGATACAATGAAAAGAAATGAGAGCATCCGGATCTGTTAATACTTTTTTTATCTGTACAACAAACCCTTCATGTTTTCCTGTCATGGAAGGTGCACCTTCTGTACATACACTCACTAAATGTACCAGTTTCAGTCCAACTTCACAGCATTTATCTTGAATGTTGTTGAAGATATCTATTCTCCATGTTCTGTTTGCAAGAGTGCCCAAAGCAAGTAACTCTTCGTAGCAAAGAAAATCTTCTGTTATGACCCAAATGAAGTATAAAACCTGTGTTGAGTCAGAAGTATCAGTGATTTATCCAAAGTGATTGAATAATATATATTTTCCTTTTGAAGTATTGCATGAAGATGTTCTGTTAAGTTGAATGAAGCTAATTCATGCTGCCAATCAATTATGGTTCTTGAAAGAGGCAGTTGTTTGTAGTTTGAAATGTTATCAGTGTCTAAGCATCCTACAACTTCGACAATGCATCCTTTCACAATTTCTACATCACTGAACGGCTTTCCTTTTTTCCCTGAGTATACAAGCTACTTTATAAGTTGCTTCAGAAGCATTAGTTCCAGGTCTTATTGTTGCTTGAAAGAATTGTCTTTGCTTTTCATCTTTTAACTTCTGTGATACAACCTTTCATGCCTCTCCCTCTAATTTAAAATATATGTGGTCCTTATGAGTGTTATAATGCTGATGAGCATTGAATTTCTTTAATGCGGATATTGCAGTATCACAAAGCAAGCAAAGCAAGTAGCACCTGTGCCACCTTTGTCCGGACTGTTCTCTTTTTGGGTTGCCAAGTGAAGACACAGACACAGAGGGAATATGACCATGTGTTGATGGAAGCAGAGGTTGGGATTATGCAGCTGCAAGTATAGAGACGTCAAGGATTGCCTCAACTGCCAAAAGCCAGGAGAGAGCTTGGTGGCCAACACCTTAGTTTTAGACTTTTAGACTTCCAAAAGTCTCTACAGCTGTAAGGGCAAAAAAAAAAATTCAGTTGTTTAAAGCCACCCAATTTGTTTTAGTTTGTTTGGGCAGCCCTAGGAAATGAATATGACAGCTCATTATTTATAACCTCACAACTGACAATGATCTATCCACAGTCCCAGAAGGGAGAGTTGTGTTTCTTCCCCAGGGTGGACTTTGTCGGAAGGCAAGATACTTTGGAGATTGACAGTCCCACCGTCCTAGTGGCTACTCAAGCAGTGGGCAGGCCTACATTTGCAGCCTGGCCTCAGTCCTGAACTAAGGAATTGGTTATATCTCTTGGCCCAGCAAAAGGCATTCTCACTGCCTAAGCTTACTGGCGTCGTGTCTTCTTTTGTTCCAAAAGAATGAGTGACCTGGGTCAACCCCCAGGTCTTCATATCTCATGCATTTGGAAAAAGGGAAAAAAATGGGGTTACACAGACTGCATCCTCTCTGTGGGGAGGTTTGGATTACCCCAACGTGGACTTCAGATAATTGAGGAAAAAAATAAAGTTTCATTTACCCCAGAGTTCTTCTTTGCTTGAACAAGTGTTCTTCATTAACCAAACAAGGATGTTATTATTTTTTTTTTATTTTCACTCTAAGTGGCAATTGCCTCTTCTTACTAGCACAAAGTTCTTTTGTCTGAAGAATTGTTTTAAAGAATTAGAGAGAACATGTTTCAAGAATAGGGATAGATTCACAGGTGGCAGGAGAAAGATGGCATCTCTCAGGACTGGTAGTGATGGAACTGGCCGTGGGCACCAGCCCTGTGATGTGCAGGGCTTGGTTACCTTTCTCAGAGCAATAATTTCTTATGAGTAGAATTATTGTTAACATTCAATGAAATAATGCATAAGGCTCTCAGAAGCATCTTCCATTCTTAAGTCAGATGTTATTAACGTTAGTTCAGTGCCCTCATTGTGTAGATATATGGCAGCCTCGGGAATGCCAGTGTTTGTTCAAGAACTGGGGCCCGGTGAGAATGGCTCGTTAGCTGTCCAAGATAATTCCTAAGTTGCATTGCCTGAGGATGCACAAGGTACCTGAACACTCTGTAGTATGCCATGTAATTTTGTTTTGGTGCCAGAAGACAAGTAGGGGTATACTCATCCGGATTTTTCTGTCCATTGCCCGTTTACCCAGGAAAATTTCTGTCATGGAGTCTGAGGTTTGACCCTACTTGTGAGCTAACAAGTGAGTCTCCCAAGGTTTCATGGGTGTTGGCAGAAGACATGAGACTCCTGGGTCAGTGACAAAGAGCTGTATTACTCCTGGCACAGCAAGTAGTATGCGCTTCGTGTTTGCATCAGCTCTTTTTGCCCTATCTGTTCCAGAGTAGTGCCTACTGTGGTGTGGATCACAGATGAGAAACCATAGGCTCAGGGAGCCTGAATCTTTTTTACTGAATGGTAAGCCCACCTGCCTATTGCTCCAGAGGGAGGTACTGTCGCTACCTTCCCAGCCTGTTTGTTATACGCCCTTAAAATGACCGTGTACAACCACGGTGATCAATGCCTTTGCTCATAGGATGTGCAGAAATGTGTAAGACTCATGGAAAATTGTCTCTCAACAGTACTACCAATTTCTATGTTTTGTTAAAATTATATACCACTGGTAGCAGTTTAGATAATACCCCATGCCACTCTGCTCTTTTTCTTCGTCTCAGCTCTCTTCCTCTCTTTAATACAGACAGGTCTATGGTGGAAAGAATACCGTCCTTGGAACTTGGCATAGCTGGAATTGCTTTTACTAAATCCTTGATCTGCTTCTGATTCATTGTGAAACCTTGGACAAGTGAAAATGGGCTTGGCACATAATAGGTGCTTCAAAGGAACAGGCTTACATACGTAATCTGAATTGCACGTGATTGTGTTCTTGCCATGCTTCAGTCATGAGAGGAGCATAAACTTTGGAGTGTCCCTGTCTCTGCAGAGAGGGTACCGGGTGCGGGCTGGCCTGAGCAGGAATGACATATTTGGAGCAAAGTTGCACAAATAGACGCTTGCTTCCCCCAAGCTTCCCTCTGGACTTCTTGAGAAGGAAATGTCGCATGTCAGCCTGGTGGGTATCTCATGAGCAGGCCAACTTCCCCTCAACCTGAAGTAGGCTAATTTTTTTGACTTTTAGGTGGACTTTTTCATACCCTATGACTGTGTGTATACTCTTACGTCTCCTATTTTTTGCCTCTATTAGTCTAACACAAGGCTCCCTCCAAATTCCCACCCTGCTCCTCCCTGCTCTCTGCATCATCTCTACCTCCCCAGGGTGCTATCTGCACATTTTTTTTTTCCATAGCTGCCACCTTGACTGTGCAGGGAAGCTGTATTCACTGTCAGCACCTCCTCTACCTTCCTTCCCTCCAAATGGGCCTTGGGAGGAGAAGAATCAGACCTCCTCCTCCAGGCTCAGCTCTCAGAACATCAGTAGCTGAATTCCTCCCAGTGGCCTCACTTCTGCTTTGCCAATTTCTATTGTTTTTGATTTCTTATGCAGGGAAAATAAAATAAACCCTTGGCTTCTGGAGGGGTCCAGAGGCAAGAAGAGTCCGGGCTGCTGCATACTAGGGCTCTGATCCCACCCACGTTCTAATGAGAGGTCTGCCTGCCCCGCGGGGGCGAGGGGGGTGGCATCTGTTTCCTCAGATTCCTTATTGCCATCCTGGTTGGTGGCAGCACATGGAAAGAATGACACAGCTCCTCATGCCAAAATCTCTTTTCTAGTATTTAGCTGTTCTGTAGTATAAGATCCATTTTTATTATTTTTTATCATCATCATTATTATTATTTTAGAGATGGGGTCTCGCCATGTTGCTCAGGCTGGTCTCGAACTCCTGGCCTCAAGTGATCTTCCTGCCTTGGCCTCCCAAAGTGCTGGGCTTACAGGTGTGAGCCACCACACCTGGCCTCTAAGATCTCTTTTTATGATGACTTCTGAGTAGTGGTAGTGATGGAGAAAGAAAATGTCGGTTCATTAAAACAAAATTAATCATCAGTTATCTTACATATTCATCTATCCATCCAATCCACCATCCATTCATTTATCTGTCTACTCATCTATCTATTCTATCTGTCATCTATCTCTATATTGGACAGTCTATTTCAGATGGTCTAAATGTTACCAATTAAAACTGTGGCATTGAGGATCAAAGTCTGTACATTCTTGTTTTGTTTTGTGTTTGTTTTTCTTAATGAGGACAGTCTGCATGGTCCAAAGTTTTATGGGCATTAATTAGTTTCCAACTTCTAGAAAATCCTGGCATCTGAGGCATTCACCCTTCTGCCACACGTGTGGAATGTCTGTTCTGTGGCTTCAGATTAGCATCAGCAAACTATTCATTGGCCATTCAGGGTTTCAGTATTAGAATAATGCTACAAGTCTCATTCAGAACCTTTTGTTAACTGAAAGCTTTTCTCTTCCACTTTGAAAAGTCTAATTTTTATTTAAGGAAAACATATAAGGCAGTTTTGAGGCCAGGGTATTTCTCCACTCTCTTGTCAATGAAATCAGGGGATGTGATGGTGGATTCCACATCACCACGAGTTGTCACAAGACCGAGAAACACAAGCAGGCTGCAGAGAGCCTCCATAACAAGCAGGAGGACCCACCCCAAAAGGGCAAGCAGGAAAAACAGAAGGCACGGTAGCAGTCCTGGAAGGGGCCACACCTTTATCAGAACAGCACCAGGCCGTGGGTACAGGGTCTCAGGGTAAGGCAGGAACCTTGTTTTCTGAGCAGGACCTTTGAGCAGAGTCAGATCATCAAGTATTGGACTGAAGTCTCCTTAAATCCTCTTTGCAGGGGCTCTGGAGTGGTCGTACATGATCCTGGGCTGGGCTCAAGTGGCCTCAGTCACACAGAGAGAAAGAGTATCAGCATTAGAGATGCCAATAGGTGTCTACCCCAAGGCTCTGCAAAATCGTGAAAGGATTATTTACATGTGCTCATCCTTCTTTGTTGAATAACATAAGAAACAGATATTTAGCCACAAATTCAGAAACAAAATGAGCCATTGGTGGCGTATTGAAACATTTTACGTCTTGACAATTTCTATATGAGATGTCGAGGGGCATTTGCTTAGGTTAGGCATTTTATCTAATCCTATACGATGGACAGACACAATTATACTAGCTGAACAAACGAAGGAATGAATAAACAGGACCAGACTATAAGAATATGTCACAATTATTGACCTAGTCTTATCTTCGGTCCAATCTTAACTAGTTTGGTCATTTCCTAATGGGAGAGAGAAGGTCTCTTCCTTCCTCTTTAGTTACCTAGGGTTCTTGGTTGAACTCCCATCCATCTTCCACTCTGTCCCCCACCCCTTTTTATTGAAACCTGTCTTCAAAAAAAGATGCAAGTATTAGTTACTTATATCTTGGTGTGATTGTAAATTCCTGATTCTGCAGCCTCATGTATACTTATTTTATATCTCATTTGGGAACAAGAGGTTTTATTCCCAAGGATTTGAAGTCAGGAGACAGAATGGAGTAGGAAAACCAAAGGTGGCCTCAAACTAAGAATGGAGGCCTCTTCTTGGTTCCCCTAAAATTTATACCTCTCCATCCGCCCTCAGACACGTCTCTGAACCTAAATTTTCTCATCTGCAAAATGTGTTAGCATTGTTAACCTCGGATAGCTTTAGAGGGTGAAATGGGAAAATAAAAAAATGTGTCCATATAGAAAGCACCTAGCATAGTTCTTGGCACGTGATAAATGCTCGAAATCGTAGTTGTTGTTATCACTATTTTTATTGCCACCATCAATATTGGGGCCTAGGTTAAAAGGACAGAAATAATTATAGAGTGAGACTTTTAAAGATATATTAAATTTTGTTTTAAAGCCTTAGAAAAGACATGTCTTCACTCCATTGAAAGACATTGAAAAGTGCATATAAGATATTATTGTAATGTAAGTTTGTGCTTTAAAGATCACAGAGAACCTCCTAGGCAGTCCGGCAGTTCCTTTAAGAACTCTGCCACAAACTGAGAAAGGCTTGGCCTGGGGTTGTCACATTAAAAGAGAACAATCCGGACCAGACAGAGAGAGTCACACTTTGGGAAACCCGCCTTCTAAATGTGAAGGTGATATTTTGCTCCCTGACTTTCATGTTGGAACTTAAATTTCTTTTGAAGACAGATGTGTCCAATTCAGACTGGGGTTCAAAGACCATACTAAACTCTCTGAAGAGTCGGGGATGTTCAGGTTTCTAATTTCTGGGTGGGCATGTTGGAACTTCTCACCAACTGTAGGATGGCCAGGTACTGCAAACATTCCTGCTGAGATGCAGGTGGCCAGAAATTCTGTGGGTGTTTACATGAGAAAGGAAAGATCAGGTGAATGAGGAATGGCTTAAGAGTGTTAGAGAAGAGCACCCCTGCCACCACAATATTTGACTTCAACTTACAAGAAAATTAGTGAGTTTCTCCCAACCCAGCAAGACTCTCTAGCTTGCTACTTCACACCTTGCACCTAGGAGTGCAAGGAGCCACTTGTGGGTAGAGCTGATATTTAATAGAAGGGCTTTCTAGGTTGTGAGAAGAGCAGATGTGAAGGCTGTAAGCTCAGTAGATGTGGTATTCTGTATTGCAGAATATTCAGAATATACAGAATATTCTGTATTGCAGAATACAGAAGATGCTTACAGAAGGGAGTGGTATGTGAGGAGGCTGGACAGCAGGTACAGGATTTGAATGCCTTGTTTGGGCAGGTGTTGACCGCTAGTTCTTGCTCTGCTTCCAGTGAGTCCTTAACAGCCAACTGTGATCATGGCAGGTGGACTCACATGTGGCCCCATGACCCCCACCTCCTGGCACTCACACCCCTGTGTAATCTGCCCCTACTGAGTGTAGGCAAACCCGTGACCTCCTTCCAACCAAAAGAATATGACAAAGGTGATGGGACGTCACTTCCAAAACCAGATCACAAGAAATCGTGACTTCTGTCATGAAGTCTCTCTCTTTCTCTGACTCTTCTCACTGTCTCGCTGATAAAGCAAGATGTCATGTTTGAGTTTCCCACCTGGCAGGGAACTGAAGACCATCTCTGGCCAAAAGCCAGCGAAGGCTCTCGGTCCAATAATCCTCCAGGAACTGAATTATACCAACAATACCACGAGACTTGGAAGCTGATGCTTTTCCAGTTGAACTTTCAGATGAGATCTCAGTGCTGGTCAGCCCCTGGGTGCAGCCTTCCAAGGGATCCTGAACCTTAGAGGCCAGCCAAACTGTGCTGGGTTCCTGACCCACAGAAACCGTGAGACAATAAATATGTGGTGTTATCAGTCACTAAGTTTGTGGCAAATTGTTATGCAGCAATAGATAATGAATACAGTGATGTTTTAAGATCCACTGAGGCCAAAAATAGAAAGTATATAGGATGGGAGAGAAGCCCTTGTGTGTCCCAGTCATTGGCCAATTGCTTCCAGAGCATTTGGGCCTGGCAGGTTTCCGGGTGTGGCCCTGCTGAGACCTTGGCACAGATGCGCTGCAGACAACTCTGGCAACTTTGGAGGGAGACTTCTCCTAAAAGGAGTCAATGAATCCAAATCTTTGCTCCAACCCTCACAATCCTTAATAGGAACATTCTGCAGAATCTCCTGGGATCACAATGACATGGAAGAGCCTACTTATATTTCAGCAAATATTACGAAGAACAACATCTATCCACACAAGCTAAGGAGTTAGAGCAAGGACTTGGCAGGCCAGAGAGAAGTTGTTTAAGAGGAATACCATATAGCTCATTCAGAAAACTTCTGTCTTCCACTGAATGTTTTTTGGGTCTGCAAGAGTCTAAAGATAAATGACACTGTTAACAGTGGTCTTTTTCTCTTTCTGTTCTGCCTCTGAAGTTCAGCAGAATGGATCTCCAAGGACTCGCTGTAGCATATACATTGAACTCTAAAGAAAACCAAAAATCTAGTGAATATCAAATCTTTCTTCTGAATTCTCCCTGAATGCATTTCTGAGCTTGCTAAAAATATTGGGATTTTTTTTCCCCCTCCAAATCATGTTTAGTTGATATTTTAACATTTTAATTAAGGTTTATTTAGAGTTGTATTGTTCGAGTTTTGGTCCAACTGAAGCATTTGGATTTGAAGTTGTGCTTTAGGGACACTGAAAATGCTGAGATTTCTGCCAAGCTACACATACTTAGTTGCTTTTATCTGTTTAACATATTAGGGTTCTGGGTAAGATTACATTTGAAAAGCACAAAAGAGGTCCAGTGCAAAAAAATAATAATAAAAAATTTTAAAGTGTCCCCAAAACCTCTGATACAAACCATGTGCAAAAAATGTTGACCGTCTAAACCATAATAGATTATACTCATTTTTATGTTTAAAATATACTTATTAATATAATTTATTGAGTACATACCTTATGTCAGGCACCTGGATGAGTTTATGTGAAGCATCAATGTGTCATTCATTCAATACAACTGTATTCTTAGCCCCTAGCAGAGAATAAAATGAACTCTCAATAAAGGCAACCAACTCATCTTGGTCACTGCTCTTAAAGATCTTGTGATGAAACAGAGAGGATATCGGAATCACCAGGAATCACCATGGATATGATAAGGGTCACACACAGTAGGATCCAGTTTTCCAGCAACTTCCCCTGTTGCCTGGAATAATTCAAAACACTCCTTTTCACTCTCAGAAAGATCCCAGTTTGGAAGGTGGAGGGGAGATAGGCCAAAAGTCCTGTGTGTATAAAAAGAAGTATCTTTCAGCAAAATTGATCACATTTTCTGCTTCTACACAAAGAAAAGTTGATCATCAACAATTCATTTATTACTAGTTTAGGTTCATTCTGGGGACTTGCTATATCATAAATTATTGACACTTTTCTAATTTTCTTGACCATATGTGAAATTAGTCTAGTTTTACCCAGGTCAAGGGAAAATAATCTTTAGTTGACTCACTTCTTCCAGCTCTGACAGTTTTCCAGTTGCCATGGACAACATTCATCCATTAAAAAGCATAAATATCTACTTTCCTATATGGCTATGATGACCATTGCGAATTTCTTGGGGAGGGAACCTACCACCCACACTGTACTTTCTTTTACTTTTCATTCCTCCAAGGAATCATTGTGAATCAGAGAATACTATATGGAAATCAGAGCTGAAATAGCCTATAAATCACACTTGTCATCGTTCCCCCAAACTGTGGTTGATTTATGATACACCCTAATGCCTCACTGCCATGGCCACACCATTCTCGTGATATGAAATCACATACGTACACCATCAGGGACTACTTAAAAACTATACAAAGGGAGAAATAGAAACAAAACAAAATCAAAGTTGGAGAATGTTGAGACACGTATGGGATGCAAACACATCACTGAAACATCTGGGGGGGGGCTGGAAATAAGTGTTCACGCTATGGAGAGCAAGGGGAACGAGCCTTTGGTCGGCACTGGATTATCTAGGCTAATGGAGAATGGGGGAAGGGCATGCACATACTGAAATAATTGAACACTAGTCTCTAGGCACAAAGATGCTCCCACAACCACCTCCTCTGGCACTCAGAGTTGTTTATTTCTAAGCAGAGGAGTGGTCAAGGTTACCTCCCAACAAAGCTGGCTGGAGGTTCCCCAGTCATGTTGGTGGCAAAGTGTGCTGGGGAAAAGGAGAAAGGAAAGAGCATAGCAAGAGAAAAGAAAAGTAGAGGACGCAGTGCCGATTAATTGTTATTTTCCATCCTTATCTAAGCTAGACATTGGAGACCTGGGGAGAAACTTGGGGAACCACCTCCTATCTGTGTCCACCCAGATTAAAATTGCAAAGCTGAGATTCCACCTCCGGTATCCATTGGCATTGCCCTGAGAATGTACTTCCTCCAATGAGTCAATATTTAAGCTTGTTCTCAGTGGAATGTTCTTCATTTAAAAAAAAAAATCTGCTAGTCCCATGTATTCCAGAAATCTGTCTGGGGTTATTTTTCTAAAATATTTCAACAAAGAGAGACATTCAATGATGAAGTCATGAGAGAAGATAATGTGACACCTAATTGTCCTTCTTCGGGGGCTGCCATGCATGTTGTCTCCCTCCAGGGAACGTCCCAGTCGGCTAAAACCCATCAAGGCGGCGTGGGGAACGGGAAGAGACAGAGAGAGGCAGGGATCTGTGTCCCGTTTGCCTTTGCCAGGGCAGCCCTGCGATGTCCAGCAGCCTGTCTTTTCCAATTGAACATGATTTCACTGGTGATGGTTATTAGGAGATGATTCCACACTTGTGGGTCCACTCCCTTCACATGTTCTACCACTTAATTTGTTTTATTTTGTCCAGTTACTTGTCATCACTTTTGGAATTGAGCACAGTCTCTGGGTCAGACAGACATGAGTTCAAGTCCTAGCGTCATCATCCCTGTTAAGCTGTGAGACACAGATGAGGTTCTCTGATATTTGCTGAGTCTCCGTTCTCTCACCTGTAAAATGAAGATAATAATGACTGGATTATAAAGTGTTTGGGAGGATTCAATGAATACAGATAGCCTGCCATGTTGTCTGACACATAGTAGGCACTTTGTATGACTACGCATGTGTGTGAGTATATCAGTCAAGGTTTTCTGGAAAAACAGAATCAACGGGAAACTGATGGATGGATGACTGATTGATGTTAAGAGATTGGCCCACAGAATTGTGGACACTTGGTAAACCTAAAATCTGCAGAGTAGGCCAGCAGGATGAGGCTCCAGGGAAGAGTTAAAGGCAGTATTTTGGTAGAATTTATTCTTGCTCAGGGGAGGTCAGTCTTTGTTCTATTAAGGCCTTCAACTGAGTGAATGAGGCCCACCCACATCATGGAGGGCAATCTGTTTTACTTAAAACCCATCAATTTAGATGTTAATTTCATCCAGAAAAACACCTTCACGGAAACACCCAGAATAATGTTTCACCAAGTACCTGGGCACTATGGCTGAGTCAAATTGATGCATAAAATGAGGCATCACAGCATATATTTATTTAAAATTGGGAGCTGTATAACTCCTTATATGGGTCAAATAATGATAGGCATTATAGACTTCCCAGTACTTTCTGAGCAGTCATTGACTTTATGTGAAAAAAGGTTTAATAACTTTGGTCATTCCACACCCTTCATTTTAGATCTTTCAGAATTTCTCCCACTCTGGTTGTCTTTGCCAAGTCTTGAGTTGAGCAAAACTTCTTTCTCTGGATGAGCTGGAACAGACACGTAACTCCAAATTTTGGCTTTGTTGACATCATGCCACAGCTTTGATGAGGAGACCGTTTAGATTTTTCAGTTCCTTGAGGTCTGTGGGTCCTCTTGCAGTGGGCAGTGAGCTATGGCTTCTGTTACCACCCTGACCACATGGAACACATTTTTCACTCATGGCCATCTTTAGACTCTCTTCGAATGAGCCTTTTAGATATATAAAGATGGGCTTGGTCAAAAGGACTCTCGGATATTCATATGGAGTCACTCACATTGCAAACTTGTGGTGCAAACGACTATAGTTCATGAGACTTGCTTTCCACATCTTGCCTCTTGGCTTTTGAGACACTAGTTTTGGCTTCCCCACTTGTCGTGCCCGGACGGTGCTGTTTCTTGGTGTCAACTGGGTTATGCCTGACGTTGGCTCCACCCTTAGAAGAATATGTAGACAAAATGCTGTACTTCCCTAGAATCCTTTGTGTCTCCTCACTTTCTTCTCGATGCCAACAACCATCTTAAAAGACCAAACTGATGTGAGACAAGATCAGTCAAGTAAGATAAATAGGTCCTTAGATATTTTAGGTGGTTTCGAGACAATTATTCTAGACCACCGTTCTGTGGATTCTTCTATGTAAGATTTCCTGAAGATGCTCAAATCCCAAATGTTCTTCTGAGATAGGCAGGATTTCTGCTTTTTCGGCTGCCTCTCCCTTCTGTGTAGAGCCTACGTGTGATGTTCTCTCTCTCATCTCCACGTGGCCTCTCACGTATCTGTGCCATTTTCCTAAATTGCCCCCTCTCCCCTTGTAGGCCCCCGAGCATGCTCTTATCCCACAAAGTGAAGTTCAAATGTACTTCCCTCCACGATGCTTTCCCTGGAAATTGAATCACTTTCTTCTCTGTGTTTCCATAGAAACTATATGACTCTATTATAGTGCTTATCAAATTAGTATAGTTATTAGACACTTCTCTCTCTGCCCTGCCCCCCAGACTATGAACTCCCAAAACACAAGGAATGGGGAAACTTCATCTTTTAATCTCCAACATCTAGGACAGGCAACTGCAAAGAAGACCCTGAATAGAAGTTTACTGAATGGATGGATAAATGAATAGAAACATCCCTCAGGAAGGTTTCGGAGGTGTTCCAGAGATTTGCCAACTTTGCCCCCAACTTGCTGTGTGACATAGGGCAATTTAATTGCTCTCTCTGGTTTTCCTCAGTTGTCAAAATGAAGATGACTTTCAGTTGGTTATCAAGCCCTTTCCTGTTCTGATAACCTGAGCTCCCAGCATTCTGCTAAGTGTCTGTGTGGCAGACAGCTTCTGAGCAAAGATTCATCACTTTAGTATGGTCTCAACATCCCACGGTGAATCCAAGTCCTATTGTTTTAGCAGCTGGGACTTGAGCAAAAAGCCTTGCTGTTTATTGCCTGATTTATTGGGATGATAATAAAACCCTCACTAAACCCTCAGAAATCCTTCTTCCAAGAATTCCCACATATTCTTCTGCGGAGGCAGCTTAGCAGTATGATCAAAACCATATATACCTTGGTCACAACAACAGGTACCATGGTCTGGGAGAGACAAGTGGGGAAGTTAAAATTAATGGGTCAAAAGCCAAGAGGCAAGGCCCAGGAGGCAAGTCGTGAGACTTGTAGACACCCGATATTGGAACAGACCTTGGGTTCAACCTGGATCAGAGGCATCTTTTCTCAGTGGACATTCTACCCCTGCTCAATTCTCCTCTGTGATTGTTCAGCTCACTATACACTGAGACAGTCCACAACATCGTTAGAACACAGAGAAGGAGCACTGGTCAGATTCTACTCAAATTCTAGCAGACCTGGAGAATGCCTTGCTGGAGAACAAAAACAACCATGATCTCAGATATTCACATGATCCGTTAATGAGGAGTACGGACTCTGCAGTCAGATTGTGTGTTCTAATCCTGATTTAACCATCTGCCAACTGTGTGAATTTGTGAAAGATACTGAGCCTGTCTCACTCCCAGCTTTCTCATTGCAAAATGAGGGTAATTATTGCACCCAGCTTGTGGCAGAGTTATGAGTTTTAAATAAGATGTTGCATACGAAATGCTTAGTGCGGCGGTTGGCACAAACTAATAATGTTTATTCAGCACTTAACTACATCAGGAAACATATCAATTGCCATTCACAATGGTCCTTGTTTTCCTTTCTTTAGCAGAGAGACAATTAGGACAGACATGAAAGTGTGTACTTGCAGCCACCGAATATACGAATGTGAGGAAAAAGAGGGTTGAGTTTGGAATCAGAGCAATTGGTTTTAAGTCTCAAGTCTGCCATGTCCCCTAGCCAGGTTGCCTGTTAAGTCACTCTGGACATCCATTTACCTGTCTATAAATGAGAAGTTGGCTCAATCCCTTGAAATTTCCAAATAGATTCAATTATTGGAATGACATTAAGCAATGGGATGATTTTAAAATCTTTGTATGTATATGCATGAATTTTCCCTGGAAAACTCTGACATGTGCCTTCTACTTCTACCTTCCCCGCAATACTGGTGCAGACCAAGTTACACTCACTATCCTAGAAGGTCTCTAAGTTTTCTTTCCTAGCCTGAGTGTGAGCTTATTATGCTCGTGAAAAACAACCGATGGAAGTTATTACTCAAAAATTATCATGGATATTTGTTCAACTGTCAAAAAATAACAAGAAAATTGCATTGAGAGAAACAGTGGTATAATATTTCACAAGCTGTTTCAGTGATATATATAAAAATCAAGTGAAAGCCAACATGCAGTGGAACAAAAGCATGATGCGTCAGATTAATATTTATTACCTTAAAATACTTGTGCACACACCGGACTGTGTTGTACTTGTATGATTCACCCCGCAAAGAATTGAAAACTCATCAAACCCATAATAATTCCATTTGTCCAAAGTGTCTGTACTCGTTTTCCCTTCTTCTCCACCCTTTCATTAATGGCTCTGTCTTTTTTTTTTTCTTACCAGGTTCTATTCCTCACCACTGCCCATCTCAGGCTAGATGCAAAAAGGAGGTTTGCAAGTATCTGAACAATAGGCTTCCCGGGCTGGATGACTTCTTACCTCCTAAGGCTGCATCTCTGCCCCACATTTCCTTGGCTACCACCGTGAAAGGCAGCAAAAGGAAACAATAACTGTTAGCCCGGGCCAAGCGGTGTTTTTCTGAGATGCAGCTGAATAATCAATTACTGGGTAAGTGTAAAGTGTATCTGAGTTTCCCTGGCCACCTTCCACATGCCTTGGAGACATCAAAGTCAACAGGAGCAGGTCTGCGCGGCCGCCTCCCACGTTCTCTCACCATCCCGCCTCTCACCCTCCGTCTCCACGGCAGCTCCCGCCCTCACTGGCCTCACTTGGCTTCATCCGTCCTTCCCACAAGGTGTCTGGAAAGAAAGCCTATTATTCCCTTATAAAAGGAACCAGTTGGAAAGGGGAGAAAGTGTAGACAGTAATATTTGGCAACTTTGTGGCTTGGGGGAACAGACCAGGAGCTATGAGAGATATTAATAAATACTTTAAACAATTTTTATTTTGATGTTGGTATTTGAAGTGGCTATATTAAAATAAAGCAAAATGATCCAAACTGTGAGGACCTGCTATGAGAAAACAGAACCCTGAATGTTCTCCTGTTTCCATGTACCCAGAACCCGCACAGTTAGAAAGGGTTATCTGTGTTTCTGGTGGTTTGCAGAGTTTACCGTAAGAAAAGTCAGAATATCAAGTGATTCAACAGAGGCATCTTGCCAACTATGAGAGCAAGCTGGGAAAGAGTTTAAGGAACAGAAAAATTCTTGTCTGTGAAGATGTCCAGTTCTTTTGGGTGTTGGTACGGATAATTATGTCACTTTGGGGAAAATGATGGCACTGTTGGAATGCTTGATACGAAGGTGGTTGGTGGGTGGATCAGACAGCAGGCTGTAACAGTTCACTTTAAAAACAAATATTGTTTATATGACAGGTTGTGCAGCCAGGCCAAAAGAAGCCCTATGTAGATGGCATTTTCTAAGAGGTATGGAATTGAATTTTTCTGCTTAGCTGAAGCAGAGGACTCAGAGAGATCGGTATTGAGCATGTGGGTTAACAATTTTCAAAATCAGCCACCTAATGAGAAGGGACTTGAGTGTTCTCATCTGTATAATGGAAGCAATAATTGTACCCTTCACAGACGTCTATGGTGGAGGCAAAATGGGATAATTATTACCTGCCAGATTGTGAGATTTTATTTGTTTATTCTGGGTACCAAGACAAAATGATAAAGTCCACCAAGTAGCAATATGTATTTAGAAAAATTTTTGGAGGGAGTTTTTACCTCGAGAATATGTAAAGACAGTTCATGGGTATGGATTGTCTTTTATAGGGGCAGAAATATTATAAGATTATATTGTGGTAATAGCTGCACAATTCTGCAAATAGACTAAAAAACATGGAATTCTATGTTTAAATAGGCGGATTGTATGCTTCGCGAATTGTTACATCAGTAATGCTGTTATAAATGTATAGAAGTAGTACAAAACTAAAAGAGGAAAGAAAACTGCAGTGTGGCAAATATTGGTAATCACCCCACAAAGTACATGTTCATTTTTCCTTTGAGCAGTAATCCTCCCTGAGGTTAGTGTGGACACAGCGAAAAGGCAACTGTCTATGAAGTAGGAAGCCCTCACTAGACTGAATCTGCTAGCACCTCAATCTGGGATTTACAGCCCCCAAAACTATTAGAAATAAACTTCTGTTCGTATAAGCCACCCAGTCTATAGTGCTTTGTTATAGCAGCTCAAACAGAATAAGACAATGGTAGAAATCAAGACATAAGGAAAAAGACCTCAGCATGGCCTACTTACCATTTTAGACTCCCTGGCTATTTATAGACTATTATGTGAGGTAGAAATACATTTCTGTTCTGAGTGAGCCTCTGAATTCTGGGTGACTTTGTCACACCTGCTTAGTCAAGAAGCAAGAAGTTGCCTTAGACAAGACTAGTTAGGGGAGGCACCAATAAGAAGATATTTAAGGAAATTTGACAAAAGTATTACCATGCAGAGTGAAAGAAGAGTGATTCTCTTATTTCTAGGTGATTCTAGGCAGGGGGACAGCAGGTGCAAGTGCCCTGTAGTGGGAAAGAGCTTGTTGTAGCCCAGGGAACATTCAGAAGGCCAACATAGCTAGAATGTGATCAACCAGGGGAGTGGTGTTGAGGATGAAGCATCAAGGCAGCATCTTGGAAGTGGAAAGGAGCCCTTTCCAGACACCAGAACTATCTACACCTTGATCTTGGACTTCTGAACCTCCAGAACTATGAGAAATAAATTTCTCATCTTTATGAATTACCCAGTCTTAGGTTTTTTTTTATAGCAGCACAAATGGGCTAAGATAACTAGTTTTTGGTGAGGACAGAAATTAGGAATTATGTTATTATTTGTTGTGTATGGTCTTCTAGCTCTCATTCTGGAAGATGGGTTTAATTTCCAGATCACTGAAATGGACATAAATATATATGGCAATAATTAAGTATATATAGGTCTTCCTATCCTAATTGTCTACTCTTTCTCAGTGAACAGTGCTGGGGTAAGGTGGTCACCCAGAAGATAGTGGCTGCGTTTAGACGTCTCAAACGTCTCCACTTCTGCTGATCTTCTGCTCTGCATTGTGAGAGTGGGTCCCACACAAATGTGTGTTTTCTTGTGATTTCCTGTTTCAACTCTCATCACTAATCTCTGTCTTGTGATTTACGAAGGCTCAATGATCACAGTCTCTGCTGAGATGTTGCTTCCCTCCAATTTGCTTAGCAAAATGGCAACCAATTGCCTAATTGTTATACCCAGAAAGGATTTTTATATCTTGAATTCCTTCTAAACTCACTTATTGCTAGTGACTTTAGCACTCATGGCGAATTAAGACATTTTACTTCTCCCCTTCGAAATTAAGTGTCTTTTATTTCTGTTGTTTGTTTTGTCTTATTTTGCCTCTGCCTGATTGCACTGGTAAGGACCTCCAGGAAAATGCTAATAGAAATGGTGAAAGGCAGAATCTTGTTCTGTTTCTAATCCTAAGGGAAATCTATATGGTCTTTCACCAAGAGGTGTGATGTTAACGTATGTTTTTCATTTATGCCATTTATTAAGTTGAAAACGTTACGTTCTATTTTAGTTTGCTCCCCGCGAACCCCTAGGAATGGATGTTGGATTTTTTCAAATGATTTTTCTGCATCTATTGAGATGATAATATGGTTTTTCTCTTTTAGTTTTGGTGAATTGCACTGATTGAATTTCATCCTTTGATCGCATTTCTTGGATAAACTCCACTTGATGTATTATTCTTTATATATATTGTTAGACATATTAATTCTAAATAAGATGCTGACAACTTGAATCCATGTACATGAGCAATATTGGCTTGCAGCTATTTTGTCTTATACTGACCTTGTCTGTTTTTTGGTGTAAAGGTAATGCTGGCCTCAGAGTTGGGAAGTATTTTGTCCTCTTCGATTTACTGGAAGGGTTTGTATAGGATTAGTACATGTTACTTGAATGTTTGATAGAATTCACCAGTGAACCTGTGAATTATGGGGATGCAGTTTTATTCTTTACAAGGTATTTAACTAAAAATTCAGTTTCTTTACAGAAGAGGGCTATGCAGATTATCTATATCTTCTTGAGTGAAATTTGGTGGTTAGTATTTTGCAAAACAATTTGTTGGTTTCATCGAAGTTGTCAAAGTTATAGTTAAGTGGATCATAATAAAGTGGTTTATAAATTTCTCTTGTTATCCTCTTAAGGTCTGTGGAATCTGTTGTAATGTTGCCTCTCTGATTCCTGATATTATGGGTGATTTGTATGTGTGCATGTAGGTGTTGTATTGTGGGGGTTATTTTGGTCAATCTAGCTTGATCTTCTCAAAGAACCAGCTTTTGGTTTTATTTATTTTCTCTATTTTCTATTCTATTATTCCTCACTTTGATTTTTATTATGTCCTTTATGTTAATTTCTTTTTAAAAGACTGTTCTTTTTCTAGTTTCTTATGGTGAAAGCTTAGGTAATTGATTTGAGACTTTTAAAAATGTTGTCATATAGGTATGTAATGCTACGAACTATTTTATAGTAACTCCTGCTCCATTTTACATAGGAGGAAGGTGAGGTTCAGACAGGTGACATGACTTTCTGAGTTCAAATAGCTTGTAAGTGATAGAGCCCAGATTTCATCCTAAGTTTGTCTCTTGGAAATAGTTGTCTGTATGATTTCCTTTGCTCTGTGTTCCCTGCGTTTAAAACATTCTATGGGGGATGGGAGATGGAAAGGGATTAGGGTTGAAAATAGGACCACAGAGTACTCTTTGGAAGCACAGCAGGCCTGTTTCCTGTTCCTCTGGGATGTGAAAATTGAGTAAGGGTGGAAATTTGATCATATGGTCAAGATACAGGGACTATACCGATAAGAGTCATTTTTCCTTCCTTGTAACAAGCATACTGTGCTAAGTTTGCTTTTTAAGGATCCTCTACCTCAATGGGCCTCAAAGTCAAAATCAAACAAACTCTTGACTGTGGAGAATACATAAGGTCCTGAGTTATACGGCACGATAAAATTGAGAAAATATAAGAGAGACTGAAAAGATTTCTTCCTGAGATCCTGGCAGGTTCCTCCATCAAGAACCACGGATGTCTAGGTATAAATTCTTCAACACAGAGAAATTTATCCTTGGAGTGAGAATGTACAACTATTTTGTTTTTGAACACTCCTCTTTCTTCTGTGGATATTTGCCCACTCCAGACCAGTGTAGGTCTGCTAAGACATGATCGGGCATATGATGTGGACCCAGCCAATCAGAACCACATTTCTCCATCGTGGTAACTGTAGCCTCACATTGAGTTCCATGTCTTAAGCCATGTCATTCCAACTGCTTTTCTAAGACTTTTGTTCATCTAGAGCTGAAAGAAGAAGGGCTTTTTCTTTAGGAAACAGAATTGGAAGGCATGAATCAGGGTTATCTTGGAGCACGCAAACCATGCCAAGGCAATCGTGTGTGTAGTAGGAAAGAATACAGCAAGACACGATGGAAACACAGCCAGGAGTTAGAGTTGACAAGGGATGGGGGTAATGCATTAGAAAAAAAGAAGGTCATCAGAGTTCAGTCATTTATAATCTCTAGATGCAGCAGTGTCTGATGCCAGTACATGGACTTTCCAATTGCATGATCCAATAAATTCCATTTTATGTCTAATGGTGTGGGTTGGGTTTCTACCACTTATAACCAAAAGAATCCTGGTAATACAGAGAGGGAGTCATTAACCCAATGTTAAGACCCTGAGTTAGTAGGAGAGCTTGGATAAAAATTCTGCTCATTTTATTTCAAATGCATCAGGCAAGAAGAGAATTTAGGACTCTGTTTCTTCACCTTGGAGTGAGTGACAGCTGCCCCGTGCACAAAAACTATTAACCATGTTTATCGTTGTCAGCATATGCATATCAGAACCATAAAAGCTTAGTGTCAGGTACATTCTAAAGGTATTACATGATCCTTCCACAACCTGTGAGGATGATCTTGTTACAATCTCCCTTTAGAAGAGAAGGAATGAAGGCTTGATGAGGTTGTCACATGGCTTGAGTCTCAGGACTGGTTAGGATGGAGCCAGGATTCTCAGATGAGGGAAGCCTGACCTGCCCCCAACAATTCTCTTGACCCCTGTGTCATCCTCCTCCTGTGCTCATGTCAACGCCCTTCTGCTTGAGCACCACGTGTCCTCAGGAGATGGTCTTTGACCAGTTGCTGATAGCACAGTGTGGATTTTCACTCTGCATAAGTACTTTCTTTGCAATTTCTCATTGAAGAATGAAAGAGCAGGTGGAAGTTGCATTTTAGGACAGAGGAAGAGAGAAAGGAGAAGGACAGCTCTCCCTCTTGTCAACCTATCTTCTTACAGTTCTTCATCCAAAGGATTTCTCATTTGATGTTTGTTCCATTTAAGAGGCTGCTGATCGAGACTGCTAAGGGTGAATTTTGGTGCACAAAGGGACATCCTTAACATAAGTTTGCAAAAAGATTCATTCTCCCAGCTCAGGTGTCATTCTCGTAGAATTCTCTTGCTCAAACAGTAAATCTGATTTGCTGGTAGATAAAACAAACCAATCTGCTTTTCGTTTATTGATACCAAAGCAGTTGATTTTATAGAATTATCCTGTTTACAAAATGAAAGGAAAAAAAAGCCCAAAAGGTAAAAAACTGGGCTAATGTAATCTCTGCAAGTTTTTGTATCTGAATGTATACACCATTCATGACTCAGTAGTATGCCTGCCACTGTAAGTGGGCAGATGCCTATTTGGATGGACGAGTGAGGCTGGGAAATAATTTTCCTATGGCAATTTTTTCATTTGAAAATAGTTTTTGTTGTTGAAAAGTAAGTAGACCTTTAGCTATAAGTGGGACCAAATCTAATAAACAAAATGACACAGGCATCTCTGGCATTTGTTACAACGGCTTTTGGCGCTCACCAGCAGTAGGGTTTAGCAGAGTCTTGCTGGGGTGGCTGAAGAGAGCTCGGTGGGGGCTGCATGTTTAGACGGGGTGGGGCTGGGAAGCACTCACAGAAGGCCCACCCTAGGTCTGAGCTGTGGGAACAATAAACACAGGGTAGTCTCCTGTGCCCAAGAAGGAAGAGACCATCGCTGAGCTCTTTGGAAGAATGGAACTGCAGGGTCTCCAGTGGCTTCGGGGGCTGGTGTCATCTCATCTCTGAGGTCGTCATCACACATGTCTTTCTCACACACCAGATGGTCTCTGTCTCAGAGTTGGCAAGCAGAGGCTCCTCTTTTCCCATTTGGCCAATACCTACAGGCTAGATTTGGCAGGATAAAAGCACATTTGGAATTGGGGAAGAGTGGAACACTTCCCCAAACCTGC
Source organism: Cheirogaleus medius (assembly GCA_008086735.1). Lineage (NCBI taxonomy): Eukaryota > Metazoa > Chordata > Mammalia > Primates > Cheirogaleidae > Cheirogaleus > Cheirogaleus medius. The sequence continues at coordinate 16,094,924 of VBSM01000949.1, read as the reverse complement.
TTGGACAGTTTCATTCCACAGAGGGAGAACGTGAAGCCATGGGTCCTTGTATTGGCTCTGCCACTTTCTAGTCCTATGAATTGGGGCAAATTCCATTCCTCTCCAGGCCCCAACATTCTCATCTAAAAAATGAGCAGCTACAGTTTGAAGAGACCTTAGAGATTATCTAATTAAAACAGGCTGTGACTCTAAAAATGAAGGGACTATCCAAGGAGCCATTATTCTATTCCTTGTAAAATTTTCAAGAAATTAAAAAATTCCCCATGTTTATTTTTTTATCCTTAGGTTGGAAGTAAAGGGGCAAAAAAGTAGGTTATAGAGACAGACAAGTTCCTTGATAGAAACATCAGAATCCCCCAGGACAGAGCTAGAGGACTAGTGTATTAATATTTCTATAACATTTGTCTTTAAGCACATGTAAGACAATTTGTCTTTTCCCAAATAGAAATACATAGAAAGGAATCTTTATGTCATTGACCACAATGAGAATTTTAAAACATTGTATTATTTTCATTGTATTTTTAAAAAATTACCTTCTAATGAGATACTGTTGCCTGCCAGAGGTTCTAGCCTGAAGCCTGTTCTCTCCTTAATGCTTGCTAATCTCCCCTTTTTAACAGAAAGGTTATTAAATACACACAGGGGCTGAGCCAAAGCAGAACTTCCCCTTGATATAATCAGCAAGTGACAAAGTGAGTCCCATTGCAATTATGTTCAGTCCCTGATATTTCATTGTTATTTTATTCATGCACTTCTAAAAATCACCTCCAGTACTGCCAGCAGTACCTGGTTCACACTTTCTGCAGCAGGGAATGGGAGATGAAGACTCTCAGTCCAGTTATACAGTTTTCTCCTTGCTATGCTGGAATCAGTCCTGGCCATTTGAGAGATTTCCTTACAAAGGGAAGAACGGTGCCTTTATCACTGTTTGCCTTGGTGTAAGCTTTATTCAGATCCTCCATAAAAGAAATTCTTCTCTAACAATTCTGGTCCTGCCCTGCGCTTTCTGGAGAGAGATAAAACAGAAGCCTCAGGAACTAGTACCAAGTATTGCACAAGCCACCCCTCCACCATTTGGACAGTCCAAGCTTCTTGTGAACTGGTGAAGTTGATACACAGATAACTACAGAAGTCAGACTCTTCCCAACCACACGAAACATCCCTGAGCAAGTCCACGTGAGTGACAAAAACAAAACAACAATGTAGGCACAGCAGTAAAATGAAAAGGCAGAGGAATTGGTTAGAAAATTTGTTTTTCTCTGTAAAAAGTACATTTTTTGATATCAATGAGGATACTGTGGACTGTGTTGATGTGACAGGAGAGGCTGCTGGCAGTGTATGAACTGCGTATGTATGGTGACTCAGGGACCCGGGTCTTCAGAAATGGGTCACGTTTCTTCTCCAGGACTGTGAGTGTTCCCAGACCAGTGGCCAGCCAGCAGATTGAAGACCATGGGCTCTGTGATGGGGCACGAGGGTCCTGGTTGTGGGGACATATAGTTTTTCATTCTGTTCCATACTGGTTTCATTTACTTTGTCAGAAAGGAAAAGGTGGTGGTGGGTGGGGGGGAGGTGGACATTGGCTTAATTAACCACCTGAAATTGCAAGGGACTTTACTCATCATCCCCTTTAACCCTCACCATGATCAGATTACACAGGTCAAAAGATTCTACTTGTGCAACAAAGACTTGGAGGCCCAAAGAGATTAAGATGTCTGGAGTTGCAGAGCAAGAGACCCCTGGATCTGATGGGGAGGGGGCTCCATCTTCAGAGCAGACTCTCGCTTCATCAAGCTCTCTGAAACCTCCAGTCCCTGTTTGTCCCCAGGATGGGCTCTGCCGTCCCCACCCCTCTGCCTGTCTTTCGTCCTCTTCGATATGTGCTTTGGTTCTGTGGAAAATCCAACTGGAGCATCTCAGTACAGAAATGATATGTGTCGAAGACATTTATATCTCACCGAGACATACAAACACATGCACACCTAAGACTAGATGTGTTTGGAGGGAAGAGTTTACTGGAGTTCCTTAATGGAACCTTGAATAAATGATAAGGGGCATTTTTCTCCCCACAGTAACTCAAAGAGATACGTGCCATTTTGAAGAATATTTTGAGTTTAAAAAAACTTTATCTTTGCTGGAGAATGCCTATTTAAGATGGAAAAAATGAATGCTCACTCCAATTTGACAATTTAAGAAGTTGGATGTTCTAGATGAAGTCAAATTGTTGTATTTTGTCATTATGCCCTAGAAGAGTTAGGCTATGCTGGCTCCGGTTACGACTTGCATTCTTTAATATGTTTTTATTGAGAGTTTACTATGTGCCATGTATTGTGCTTGGGATAGCAGTGTGAATGGGCCTTATGAAAAAGACACAAGCTGCGATGGGATCCTTTGATAGGGAGCTTTAGATAAGGCTTCCCATAAGACATGATTTTAAGCTTGCTTCTAAGGAAGAATATATGTAGAGTCAGAAGTTCCCAACTTGGAGGCATTTTCATTTGCATAACAGTTTTCTTCAGGGATATATGATTTCCATCAATAGGAAAAAAAAGACTTTTTGAGTAGTAAATTCTTCTTTATTCATCTTTGTATCTCCTGGGCCTGGCACATATTAAATGATAAATGTACCGTTAGAGTCATATGATGATTGAATGGGCTGTTTTTCTTTTTTTGGTCATGCATTCATTCATTCAATGCAAACATTACATAAAAATCATATCAATATGCTCCAAAGAATATTAGAAATAATATTCAGGTAGGAAAAAAAATGCCTCTTAAACATAGCATGAGTTATCTCAACTACTGATAACAGAAATCTAATCTGGGAGAAAGTAAAGGACTAGTGTTACAAATCATTCATTTAAATTTTTAAAAACATTTTTGGTGTAATATATATATATATAACACAAAATTTGCCATTTTATACATCTTTATACAATTCAGTGACATTAATAACATTCACAATATTGTGCCATCATCATATTTCCAAAACTTTTTCATCACCCCAAACAGAAACTCTGTAGCCATTAAGCAATAACTCTCTATTATCCCCTCCCCATACCCTTCTAAATACACTTCCTCTCTCCATGGATTTGCCTATTATAGCTATTTCACATTAGTGGAATCATACGATATTATACTTATGTGTCTGGCTTATTTCACTTAGCACGATGTTTTCAAGGTTCATCCATGTCATAGCATGTATCAGTACTTCTTTCCTTCTTATGGCTGAATAATATGTCATTGTATGGATATGCTACATTTTGTTTATCCATTCATCTGTTGATAGATACTTGAATTGTTTCCACATTTTGGCCACTATGAATAATGTTGCAGTGAACATTAGTATAGAAATATCTGCTTTAGTCCCTGTGTTTAATTATTTGGGGTATATACCCAGGAGTAGAATTGCTAGGTCATGTGGTAATTTTTATGTTTAACTTTTTGAGGAACTTCCAGACTATATTCCGTAGCAGCTATACCATTTTACATTCCCACCAGCAATGTACAAAGGTTCTAGTATCTCCACATCTTCACCAACACTTAACTATTTTCTATTTTTTTAAGCATAGCCACCCCAGTAGGTGTGAAATGGTACCTCATTGTGGTTTTGATTTGCATTTCCCTAAGATCTAATTATGGTGAACATCTTTTCAAGTGCCTCTTGGCTATTTGTGTATCTATTTGGAGAAGTGTCTATTCAAGTCCTTTGCCCATTTTTTAAATTAAGTTGTCTTTTTGCTGCCAAGGTGTAGTTCTTTATATATTTTAGATATTCAATCCTTACCAGATAGATGATTTGAAATATTTTCTCCCATTCTGTAGGATGTTTCTTCATTTTCTTGATAATGTTGTTTGACATACAAATGTTTTTCATATCGATGAAGTACAATTTTCTGTTTTTCCTTGTTGCTGTTGCTTATGCTTTTGCTGTCACACCTAAGAACCCATTCATTGCCATATCCCATTCATTTAACTTTGCCCTCAATAAATATTTGACTGCTGGCCCTGTGCCTGACCACGTGCTGGGCACTAAAGAAAAATAAGGACAGAAAAAGCACCTGCCCTCCTGAAGCCTATGTTTTTGTCAAAGGACACAATAAATAAATAAATAAGATAATATTAGATAGTAATAAGTTCTATGATGAAAAATAAATATAAAATTAAATAGTAGGAATACAATATCAGAATATAATGGTGTAGAGAGTGATACAGGGTGGTACTCAAATCAAATGGTCAGGGAAGCCCTGTCATAGGAGCTGATCATTCAACTGACCCTTGAATGATGAAATGGGACCGGTGATTCAAGGATCTAGGAGAAGATTCGATCTCCTTGCGTGGGAAACCACACACTTCAATCTAGCCTGCTTGATCATAGTGGCTGAGCCAAGATTTGCACCCAGGCCTCTCAGCTTCCTTTGGGAACCAATTGTATCATGCATTTCAAGGTTAATCAGCAAAGTTGCATGACTTAATAGTCCAACACTATGGAAGATAAGGTAAAGGGGAAAAAAAGGATGTGATTCATATTTCTTTACGTATCAAAGTTGTGGAATCTTTGGCAGCCATGAGGGGGTAATCAAATGACATATTAACTTGACCAGTATTTTGACAAGCTGCTCTGGAATGTCTGCTCCCAGATTTACTCAAGATCAATAAACAATGTTTCTCACAGGGTAAGGCGGGAGGCACCCTGATCAGCTACCCTGGAAAGGAATGCAGTGCGTACATTCCATTCTCCAGACCCGGAGCTAGCTACAGTGGGATTTCTGGGTGGCAGAAGAAAAATAAGAAGATACAAATGTTTGGTCTTTGGTGGACGTGCCTGATAAATATTGAAATGACAAATTATCTTTCATAGTCCCTAAGTGTCTGATGGCAAAACATGGTGGTGGCTTAGTGTACAAGTCACATTCCACTCTTGCAGGATTACGGGGAACCAAGCCCAGTTTCCAGAGTTTTTCTGGACCCCAGACCAACTCTCCTCCTTGGGAAAACACCACCCAAAAGCAAACACACCCCAAACACACTGCATTCTCCCACAGCACAAGTCACTAAGATTTGCATTTCTCAGCACAATCTCTGCTTTTGAAAAACAAAGAGTAAGAGAAGGCTCTTCTCTAGGGAGAAGAGTTTATTTCTGATTCTCCAGGAATTAGCCTTATTTGGCACTATTTTCTAACTTGAGCAGCAGGAAAAGTGTCTCTTTGGGGCTTTGATAAGTCTTAATCATCATGAATTCCATCACTCCTTCCTGCCCAAAGCAGGGAAGATTTAAATCCCAAATTCATTTCTTCATTTCTACACGTTCATAGCATTGTGTCCAATGGAGAGCATTTTCCATTTTCTGCCTCCTATTTCTGGGGGAATTTTTATTTTTTCAAGATTTCCTTTATTATCCCTCAGCAATGACACACCTCTGAATCCAAGGGCTTTGTCTTGCTCACCTTTGCCTCTACCACAGCGCCTACTATGCTTGGCACAAATGGGTTCCCCACAATTTTTTTATGACAGCCAAATATGGTGAATTTTGAAAGCTGTCTTACCTTTTGCATGTGCTTGTACAAAGCTTGGAGCTGCTGTTTTTGGTTTATGCATAGAGGCAATAAAGTTAGCATTACAACCAACTCTCTGATAAATGTACTAGGTTGATATTACAGAAAAAAATGATATAAGGTTGTCACATCACGAAATATAATTGCACTATTTCAAAAGGAGAAGAATGAAACTAAATAAAATGATTTTAAATTAAAAATTATATAGTTATTAGACTTTCAATGTTTTAAAATCTACATGATCGTCCAGACAGCTGATATATCAAACATGGCTTAAATCTCATCACTAGAATATGTAACAGCACAAATGAGGGTACATTTTGAAAATGGTTTTAAAATAAAAATATCTAAGATTCTAAATAGGTAAAATATGGATATATATAAAAACTTATTTATTTTAGTTATGCTGATATGACTGTATTAAAGAAGCATTTGAAAATGAAAAGATTTTTTAAAAGTTTACTAAACCATTTTTATAATTTAAAATATAACAAACTAGAAATAACATAGGAAGAGCAAATAACAGCTAAGATATTTGATAAAATAATAAGGTACTGCTTGTGTCATATCCATTTTTCTCCCTCATCTAATTTTCTCTCTCATTTCATCTAATACGAAATGAAGCTGCATGGCTCTGTCTTCAAACAGCAAAGAAAAGATCAATCAAATTTTTGAAAAGCAGAAACTTCTATCCTAGAAAGAAGATACTGATCAGTCACATGAAAGCAGATATCTTTCTAAGATCTGAAGGTTCATTAGAGTAATTTTCTATAACTATTGAATTTTATTGGAGAATAGGAAGATTGCTATTAGATTAGCAACATTCAAATGTCCTAAACTAGAGGATATCTCTGTATCACTTCTGCAAACCAAAGAAACGACAATCTTTTTAGGGAAAGCAATCCCTAAAGAGCCTGGTGTCAATTGTATTGATGAGCATTAATGAAGGAGTGTCAATCCTCATGCAGTTTGTGTTTGTCCCCAGATAACGCCCCATCCTACTTTGTTGGTTTTATTGGGAGGCTGGTGGATGAGGGGGCACATGTATCTTGATTTCAGAGATGCATTTGATAAAGTCTCCCCAATAGCCATGTGTGCAGGATTATGACATGGGAGCTAAAGGGTAGGATGGCTGGACACAGTCATGAGTTGGAGGAGTTCTGTCCAGCCTGGGTTGATTAATGACTTCTTGTCCACTCGGTGGGAGGTCTGCAGCAGAGTGACATGGGAGCACTCCTTGGCCCTTTCTTTTTTTGCCATTTTTTTTTTTTATCAGTTCCTTGGGTTGAAAGTACGCTTATCACAGTTTCAGCTGCCACAAAGTGGTGAGGGATTGCTAATGGCACAGATGACAGAACCAAGACACAGTGAGATCAACAGGCAGGAACAGTGGACCCAAAACTCGAAAATAGAATTCAATAGTGAGAAAAGGTAGTCTTACTTTTGGGGCTAAAAAAGTAAAACCAAGTTTAACATGAGAGACATGAAACTTTTTCAAGAAGCAGGGAAAACAGATCTGATTTTTTTTTTCTCCCATCCATTTGTAGCATAAATATGGATCTTTGGAAGGATGAGGACATTTAAATAAAAAGTCAGAGTGTTTATGTGATGGGATCTGACAGTCTTTATCTTCCTTTGTGGCTGAGCACATCTGGAGGACTGTGTCTATACGGACGTCTCACATTTCAAGAGGTTCATAAAAACGCTAGAGAGAAATCAGAGGAAGATCAACAAAACAGTGAAAGAAAAGAAAACCAGCATGTCCTAGGTATTAAGTACTTACCCTGTGTCTGGCAGGATGCTACACTGGGAACTTTGTTTTCTAAGCCCTGTGGCATGGGTACTGCGTTTCTCAATTTGTGGATGAGGTGACTGAGCTTCAGAATTCAGGAAGCTTTCCCAAACATGAATGGTTAGCAATGAGCCAAACTGAGATCTGAATCCAGGACCATAAGTTGCCTCAACCCAGGCTCTACTTTCTCTTTTAGAGAAATCATCCAAATTTATTGTCTACACAAGCATGTATTCATATATTTCAAATATGATTACATTATTCTATGGAAGAAGAAACAGACAATTAACTATGTGGCTCTCCAGATACAAGATTTTTGGTGCGATTTCATAGGGCAACTAATTTCTGCTTAATTTAAGGAAGAGGTTGTCATGAGTAGAGTTATACAATAGTGCAAAGATCTGTTCACGTAAATCTTGAATTTTCTTTTACTAGAACTGTTTAAGCAGAGAATAGAAGGTCATCTATCATGGATATGTGCAAACGATTCTTCACACTCTCTCTTAGAGGTTGAACTCAAAGACCTGTAACATCCCTTATAACACTTAAAATTGTGAGTCTATAAGCCAAGTCCACCAGAAATTCAACTGTATTCAGAAAAGACTGACTTGTTAACTTCTTTTCTTTAGTACTTTGGAGTTCCTGCTGTTTAATCCCATGTAGCATTCTAGATTGCTGGAATTTCGTTTCCAGCTTCACTACTTGCTAGCTCTGTGACCATAGATCGCTTAACTAAATTTTCTAGCCTGAGTTTTTCCATGTGCAAAGTGGGGATGATAATTATGCTTTATTCAAATAGTTTTGCAAATACTAAATGAAATGTTCATTAAAAAACTGCTAAGTACAGTTCCAAAACCATGACAAAATTACAATAACTGCTATTGTTTGATAGTTATAGTGTTATCACTACAATATAAGTTAGGATAAACAGTTGGCAATGTTTGCTAAGGGCTTACATTTTATTTTTGTCTTCCTTTTTTTAATGCCTCAAGCAAGGGTTTCAGACTGTTTAAGGAGGCAGTTTGAGCCTTGAATGGACCAGAATTTCTGAGTTGCTGCCTTTCCTATAACTCCACTGCACAGTTCACCTTAGAATCACAGCAGCCTTGGCATAGTGCCAGCAGTTCTGCGAGAAGAAGAACACACATATGGAATTCCACTTGGTTACACTTGGTTCAGGATACAAAGCAAGGACCAAGAATCTCTTCCTTTTGTCTTCTTGCATTGCTATTCTTAAATGTCTTTTTATTCTTTAACATTTATACATGAGGCATGTTCACTTTAATACATCATTCAAATAGTTTGGAAGTGTGTAAAATGCAAAACAGGAGTCTTTCATCACTCTGAAAGTACTAAATCCCCTCCTCAAGACATACCTTCACACATCCATTCATCCATCCCCAAAAGGAGAGCTTAGGTGAGAACTCGATGTGTATCCTTGCAGATTTTTTTTTCTGTCCAATCACAAAGAGTACCCACTTCATTATTTCATTTATACCCTCAACAATCATGTGAAGTGTAGCCACTTTACATGTGATGAACATAAAGATCAGAGAGGTCAAGTGAGTGGGACATTCTCCTACAGACATATGCAGCAGTCAGGGTCAGAACTCTGACCTTCTTATCTAAATCAGTGGATTCTTATCCTGACAGCAGGCTGCCTTGAGGTTGTGTAAACCAGCTTTCTTATTATGAGATTAAAAAAAAATAAAAAAATATAAAATCAAACAGAATTCATTAGTACTGGCCATTGAAGTTTTCACATTTAAGAGAAAACACTAATCTTATGAAACTCTGTTAAGCAGTATGTAACCAAAACCTTTATCATCCAAGAATGTGTCACAATTATTTTCTTTATAATGGAAGACAAAGCAATAACATTCCTAAATTTTTAAGAGTCAATTTAAACATTTTGATATCTTATATTTGGAATGGAAAATCACTTGATCCTCAATTTCTAGCTGGTTTAGTCTTTTCCTACCAGCAACTTATGACAGGAGTTCGAAATGCTGCGATTTGGGGGGAAGACAATGTTTGTCTTTCTTCATAACGCTTCCTTTTTTTTTTTAGGAGTTGTTTATTTAGTAATCAGAATCAGACATTTTTTGCAGGCTTGGCAAGTGGCTACCAGTTTTGTATCCATTCTGATTTGATTAATTGGACCACAGAGAAGACAGGGGAACAGAATTGACTAGATGTTTCCATTTTTTTGAAACTAAACATTTGGGCTTTGGAATGTTTTTTTGCCTGTATGCATGAGACCACAGTGTTATATGTTCTTAAATCCAGAGTTGAATGTAGAACATTTCGCGTTTCATTCTGTAATGCCTTTCCTTCCTGATGGGAAGCTGTTTGATTTTAAATTAGAGCTCGTTGTACATGAAATGTGCAGACCTAGGGTGACATGTCTATGACAGGTCCTCGGTGTGGCTAACGGGCTTTTCCATCTGTCACAGGATGACATGTGGTCAGGTTATACAGACAGGAGTTTCCCAGGCAACCAAGTCATGCCCAATGGGGATTTCTTGGGAAGTTGACAAAAGATGTTGGAGATGAGAGGCTTGGAGCCTCCATGTCTCCTAGCCATTGTTTGCTGTCTTTTGTCTTCTTGCCTGTGCTTCCCTTGGTCATTCTAACCAGAGTCCCCAATGTGGAGGACACATTCCATTTCTGGTACTCCAGAAGGTTCCTGGGGACACACAGAATTTTTTAAAAAATTTCAATAGCTTAATGCTTTAAACTATTAATATAGTCACATTAGATAAAATCATTTTAAAGTTTATACAGTGAATCAAGTTACATAAATATAAATAAATTGTTCAGATGGTACTCAGATTTTGCAAAACAAACAAAACTGAGGTTGGCACAAAAACAACTGGACTTAGTTTCCAAAATTTATATAGTTCTGTTTTTTTAATTTACGTTGGTTTTCTTATTAACAACAACAGTAACGATACCTAATACTTTATTTTCTTTCAAATTTATAAAGTTTGCATCTGTCTAACTATATGATCTTCCTTGACTATATTTGTTTCAACAAAGAGTAAGAATTATTACTGGCTGGAGCGAGAGATCTACAAACCTGCCTTTTGGTTCAAATTAAGAGAGTTTATTCTGGAGTCAGATGAGTCTTTTTCTCAATTTTAGCTTCATCATTCCTGGTCAACAAGCCTTGGATAAGTAACAGGCCTTGGATTTGACCTCTCTGTACCTCAGTTTCTTTCTCTGTAAAATGGGGAGAATAATGGTACCTTCTTCATAGGATGACTGTGAGGATTAAATGGCTAATGCATAAATGCTTAGCATGGTTCCCGGCACGATGCGAGCACCTGATAAATTCTAGTTATTGTTCGTTCTTCTCATTATCATTATGTTTCTAAGGTGGTATTAACTGCATAGTACCTTCTTATCTTACAGTGGATAAAACATGAAAAGCATGTTTCAGAAGGATGGTGCATGACAGCTCTGTACTGAGATTTCTGGATACATTATAAATGCTCTGTCAGATTGCATTATTCATTAGTATTATCCCTTTATAATTGATGAGATTTCAGACGATATCCCTGGTTCTGTGACTTCCTCCACAGTAAAGCCAACTTATAGTTGTTGGCTGGGGACACCTTTAGAGTTAATAATCTTCAAATCATTTTTTATGATATGGCATTTATGACGTGCTGTTCCCATGTTCTCAGAGGGCCAAGCAAAGACAAAGTGAAATTCCTTGAATCAATCTAAAGAACATAATTATTTCTATCCAAAGATAACAATAGTGCCATTAGTTATTCTTTACATTTGCTTTCTAGTAACAATGCTGGCTTTTGTTATCGTTACATTTTTTTAGCCATTAAATTGGGTAGACACTCAATAAAATACAATCACAATAGGTCTCAGGTCACTCCCACTATATTTATTTTTAAATTCATGCAGGTGTCTGATGCTAATTAAAGTGAATGTTGATATAAAGAGAAGGCTGGTTGGGTTGATGTACCTAAGTGTCAGCAATTGGTACCTCTTTATTTTTGCTGGCTGCACATAAACCAGGCTCTGTGAGTTTTGGGATTACTCCCAACTTTCTAGAAACACCTCATTTGTCCAGCCATTTTGGTGTCTTTTACAACTTACGATGTTTCGCTTTGAACTTTATTGTAAAAGTGCATAACAGACAATAGTTCTGAAAAAGATGAGGTTTACCAAAATAATACAGACTTTTAAAAATGATGAGTTTAAGCAAGGTGGACTAGTCAGATGGAGCAATTGACATAATCCATTCTGAAGCATGTAATACAGGGTCACTTTGACTTCCCTAGAGAACAACAACACGACAAAGATTGTCTAATCTGTCTTTTAAAAATCTTGCTATATACCACGGAGTTCTACTCAGCCACAAAAAACAATGGTGATCTAGCACCTCATATTATCCTGGATAAAGCAGGAGCCCATTCTACTAAGTAAAGTATCACAAGAATGGAAAAACAAGCACCACATGTACTCACCATCAAATTGATATTAACTGATCAACACTTAAGTGCACATATAGTAGTGACATTCATCCGGTGTCAGGCAGGTGGGGGGGAGGGGATGGGTATATTCACACCTAATGGGTGTGGTGTGCACCCTCTGGGGGATGGACATGCTTGAAGCTCTGACTCAGGTGGGGCAAAGGCAGTATATGTAACCTAAACATTTGTACCCCCATAATATGCTGAAATAAAAAAAAAGACAGATGCTGGGTCCTACCCCCAGGGCTCCTGATTCAATGGCGTGGATGTGTCAAGTGAGTTTCCTGGTGATACTAATAAAATGCTTCTTGGGTGGGAACCACACTTCGAGAACTGTATCAGCCCATATACATTTTCAGAAGACAGTTGTTACATTTCTGTTGGAAACACTTTTTGAGAACTCATCCTTTCCTCATTTATGACCCTAGACCCAGCCTTGGATGCTACAGGAGAAGGGACGGCTTTGCCCTTTTCTTACTCGTTTCTAGATCTGGGAGAAGCTTCTGCATTTCCACGACTGCGCCTGGCATTGCTCAGGGATTCAATTTCCAGCTGAATAATTTGCTTAATAGTAAATCTCCTGATTTTTCAACAGGGACAAGTGCCTGCAACTGAAAGTAAAATGGGGAGGGAGATGGGGAGATGGGGAGGCTTGGGTTTCAAACGTCTTTCACGGAGGAATTAGTTTTAAAGAGACACATAACACTAAAACACGCACCGAGCACAGACACCGTCATTCAGTGCAAGCTTACCCTCTGGAGTTGGCACTGTGCCAGCTTGGAGCCAGGTGCCTCTCTTGGATGGGAGTCAAGTGCCCTGCGGCCACCTACGAGGCACTCAGGTAGGATCCCGAAAGCCCTCACCTCCGGCTGCCCTGCCCGATCACTATTTCAGGTCCCCCCAAAGGACTCCCAGCTGGCTGGCGGGGATCCAGCGGCTCAGGCCTGCCCCTGACATCATCAGAGCTGCCATAAGGAAGGTGGGAAGGGCCACAGGGATAAGGGAAGACTACTGACCGCCCTCTTTGCTTGGAGCTCACCTCCGAGAGATATTGTTTACGCATGATTACGGTGTTTGTCGCTTATTATCCTGGGACTAGTGGCTGCAGAAAGAAACAGGAGGGCCAGACAATCAAAGCTGAGATCCAGGTATTAATATGAAACAAAATAATAGGTCTTTTTTTCAGGGGGAGGTGGGGTGGGATGGGAGAAGATCAACTGTACACAGACATGGGCATTTATAACATGTCCCGGGAGCTGATGAGCTCACTGCCTTTAAGCTAGAACCTCAAAGCAATGCTCAAGTGCCACTCAGCAGGCAGGCAGGTGACATGCTGTTGGCCCAAAGGGCGTGTGTTTGAGTACACGCACATCTGGGTGCATTGAAAGCAGAGGATTTGTGCTTGTTTCAGCAAACATTTAAAAGTGCCTAGCGTGGTGGTCATGAGAATGTGTCTCACACATGTCCAACTGCAGGGAGGGTAATGACCATGGGCCCAGGCCACACTTCTGGAGAGCTGTTCCTAGCCACTGAATGCATGTCACAGAGACTCGAAGGCAGGCCCATTCCTAGAAGACACGGGACTCTTCTGATGGCTAGCTTTGGCTTGAGGCCTCTTCAATGGCTTCTAGAACCTTCCTTATACTGTACCAATGTCTAAGTTGAGTTAGAAGTCTAAGTCTGTGGTTCAACTTAACCATTGTCTCCTCTCTCCATCACTGGGGACACACCTGCTTTACGTATGGTCTGATGGGTCTCCCAGCCCTCCCAGATCCTTCTCCACGTCTTCTTATAGCCATGTCCCCTGGGATGCTTCCACGTTTAATCTTAGTAATGTGGGAGGGCACAGAGCATTCTTTACTTGTGTGAAGAAATAGAAACATTTACTGAAAGGGGTGGTTGGAGATTGGAAGAACTAGTCTTTTGTCAGTGGGTTCAGGCTCTCATCAACATCGCCTCCCAAGATTTTCCTTCTATTCACCAAGTTCCTGTCTCCCCAACACACACACACACACACACACACACACACACACACACACTCACACTCACTCTCCTGCAGAGAGTCTTCAAAAAAGGTTCACCATCCCTGGGGAATAACCTGGCCTTCTAGATTGTCAATAATCATGGCCCCTGTTTAGATTTCCTGTCTTCTCTCTCACATCAAGCGACAATCTAGCATTTCTAAAGCCACCCCCCCATAGCAAGCGTCATTCTCAGGATTGTAGGCTGAACATGTACCGTGTTGGTGGAGTCACTGAATACACAGAACAAGATAGTACAAATAATTGATAGAAGAGCCCTCTGATGTCAATACTATGATCCCCAATTGCTTTTTTTTTAGCTGGTGGGCAATTGTGTGTGGTGGTTAAGAATCAGGAAATATAAGTCAGATGCTATGTTGCCTTGGGAAAGATACCCAACCTCTCTGAGCTTACAGTCTTTCATTTGTTTAGAAAGGAAGGAAGGGGGAGGAGGAGATGGTAACATTACAGAGCTGTTATGAAGATTATATAAGATAATATCGTACATGTGAAGGAGTTAACATAGGACCCCACACCCTTTAATGCTCACTGAATGTTTACTATTATTATCACAAAAATAGCTACAGTGAGGAAACAGGTAACTCTTAGCACAAGGTATGACATATAGATGGTACTTAATAAATATTTGCTAAATGAATAACTTTTAATGTCAAGGTTTCTCAATCTCAACAGTATTGACATTTTGGGCTGAATAACTCTATTTTTGCAGGAGTTCTGTTCTGTGCATTGTGGAATGTTGAGCAGCCCCCTTGGCCTGTGCACACTGGAGGCCAGTAGCAATCCTCAGTCGAGTTGTGACAACCAATGATGCCTCTAGACATTGCCATATGTCCCCTGGGTGGAGAATGTACCCAGTAAAGAATTACTTTAAATATAACATGAACATAGCCCCTGGATCTCAGAGTCTCAAAGTCCAATAGGGAGGTCATCCCACTTTATTTTAATTTTTGGTTTAATTTTCTATGTCCTATGACAGAGTAAAATACTGGATGTTCACAGAGTATAGGGAGGGGACATCAATCCATACTGGAGGGACTGAGGATGTTTTGGAAGGCTTCCTGTGCAGATCTCTGAGCTCAGGCTGATGCCAATTTGAGTGCTCCTCCAATTATGTCCTATGTATGGGATTGACCTGCCATTGGTTACCTATAAATAGACCCATCGGGTGAGTCTGAACCCATGATGAGAAGACCGGGCTTGGTTTCACTCCCAGCTCCACGGTTGAGAAAATGCATTCCAGCTTGCATATTTTAGAAATCGACAACAGTAATTTTTGTTTAAGCTGAAACTGATGATTAATATCTGTGTCCTCTGAGGGGAATGGCACCCTGCACAGCCATGAGGAAGCTCACCTCTCCCCAGCTGCTGTTCACTGGTGGCAACTGCCTAGGTAGAACAGGGGTCTGGATCCCCCTCCGTCAGTTATTCTGTTCTACTGAGGAGTGAGGCCAGGAATGAATGACCTTTCATTTCTTCAGAGCACATTAATGAGTTATTCGATATGCTCAGATAGGCCTGGAACCAAACAGGGGTGGAGGCTAAATTGTTCTGTACAGAAAGTAGGAGAACAGAAGAGAAAGGGGAGTCTCCAAGGAATATGGAGACCTCAAGCAACGTGGCGGGTGGCCAGACGACTTGTAATATGTGATAGTGATATTCACTTTAAATTGGTTTCCACCTGTGTGATATAAAACCCATTCAATGGCGGGGATGATCGCACAACGTCATGAATGCACTTAATACCACCGAGTTAC
The DNA here is from genome assembly GCA_008086735.1 of Cheirogaleus medius. NCBI lineage: Eukaryota > Metazoa > Chordata > Mammalia > Primates > Cheirogaleidae > Cheirogaleus > Cheirogaleus medius. The sequence goes on along the minus strand of VBSM01000949.1, from coordinate 16,079,282 downwards.
ACACTTGCAAATGGCTAAAGTGGTCAATTTTATGCTATGTGAATTTTAACACAATGAAATAAAATCAGTGTGAGTCTTCAAACATTAGTAGCAACTGCAACACACATGTGCCTCCCTTACGTGGTTTGGGACAAACACAAGGAGCTACACTCTATGCCTGGGTAGATGCAGGACAGAAGAGAGAACAGTGGGAAAGTTAGGAGATATGAGAAAGCAGATCCACAGGCAGTCACTCAAATCCTGGCAAGGCTGCCAGACTTCCTAGAGTGTATGAAATTTAGGGACCACATTGATTGTGCTCACATTTTAAGGGACAGGGTGAACTGGGCTGTCATTGAGTTACACAGAAGGAGCAAAAGAAGATTCGAAAAGATTGTACTCAATGCTCTGGCTTGAAGTTTATTAATTGCTATTTGTGTTAACCATCTCAGAGGGATGTTGTAAGGGTCAGAGGAGTTAGACAGCTCATCGAATGAATACATACCAAGTTTCATTATCTGATACTACCTTTTCACACACTATTCCCTCTCTCTGCATCTGTTAAATGGTTTATTTTACGTTATATTACATCCCTTTGATAGTTGCTGTCTTCGCTTTTTGTTCTCTAAGTTTTTGTTTTGTCCTCCAAAATTTCTTCTCTCCAACATGTCCTGGTTTTTGTTTCTTTCAATTCCTTTTCCCTATAATTCAAGCATATAAATGCCATTTGGGGTCAGCCCTGGGACTTGCCTGGGATGAGTATGTTGACACTGAGGGATAGCCCATGAATTATGAAGATTCTCTTTTGGTGTCATTCTGAAAGTTAGGGATGACTTCCAAATGCACAGCCCATTTCCAGCCGAAGACTCATCCGGTCGAGCCTTCAGTATGGCTATGCAGACACCTGTGGGCTCACAGCAGGAGGTACAAGGGGCTTCTCTTCCCACGTGACACACCCTGGAAACCTGAAACCACTGCTGGCACTATTGGGGGTGGGTCATATCCACTGGCTCAACACCTCATGCTACCCAATAAAGGATGGTGAGATGGATGTCACATGTATTTCCAACCCAGTTTCAAACTCTACCATTGCCTCTTACCCAAATTACGTCAGCTGGAAATTACTTCTTTCCACATTAGACATTCTTACTTTCATTTTCCAGATTAGATAACCACTTGGATACTTATTTTCTTTAAGTGCTCAGTGCTTGACCCAGATCCAAGTAAGCAATCAGTTAATGGGACTAAGTTTTTTCATTGGTTTTGTTATCACTACTCTTCGTTTCTCAACAAAACTAGGGTCCCTCTCTACAACAGTGGAAGTTTCTGAGATATACTTATGCCTTGTCTTGCTTCTATCTCCCTGGTTCTAGATTATCAACTAAACCTATGCTATCCTTAATATGTAAGGTTGAATTCTAAATTGTAGCTCTTATGAGAAGATACGGCCTTCTGAATCTAACATTTTGAGAATGCAATTGCCATGTTTGTGAGTGACAGCACCCATGAAATTTTAATTGGAATAAAAGGCACTTAGGCAACAGGTATTTATTGGGAAACTCACATTTGCCAAGTATAAGGCAAATAACCCTGGGACTCCAAACCTGTGCTCTTTTGACTACACTGCTTTGTGTGTAGACACAAAGAGATGAAGAGTAAAAGTGAAGGGAACGTCTGACACACCTGGATCTTCATCTTGGCTCTGTGACCTTGGCCAGTGACCTCACCTATCCATGAACCCATTTCCTTACCTGTTAAAAGAGATGAGTAACAACCTCCTCACAGTGTTGTGGGACAGAACATTCCCTGACACAATGTTTGGCCCAAAGTTCCTCAAGGAACATTAGTCCCCACCTCCCTGCCCTGTCATATGGTGCAGATGTTGCTGTCTCTGTTACTTCTCAGAGCTCAGCTGCCCCACAGCAAGGGGATGTCCAAAGTTTTGCCAAGTACATTATGTTACACTCCTTTAGTGGATCATGTCCCAGCCAGTGACAAGGATGGCACAGAGATTTTAATACCTGCAGCTTATTGCATGTGTAGTACTAGTCAAACCACGTAGGGCACAAAAGTAATTTCACGATGCAATTTCAACTACGTAAAACAGTGCTTAGAGAAAGAAGGTACACCGCATCGTATTCACTGTGGTTCTCCTTGAGGGGTGGATGATGCATTATTCTCCCAATATATTTTTCTTTATGTTTTTTAAGGTTTTCAAGAAGAGCTCGTATTGATTTTGTCATCATAAAAAATAAATACTTAGTACTATTTTTAAGTTAAGTCCTACCTAAAAACCTTTCCTATTAAGCCTCCTTTTCAGTTCTGTAGTGCATGTGGCAATATGTAGCTGCCTTTTCTCAGGGTGGGGGGAGTTGCTTTTGTTTTGTTTTTATTCTGTTTTTGTTTTCTTTATTTGCTTTTAAACCAAATAAATGTTGCATAATTAAAGCAGCATGCTCGAGGCTGTTTGTAAGAGATCTTTCATTTACTGTATAGTTAACTCACTGAGCAAAGCAATATTTAGGCAATTCTGAAGAAGTGTTTTTCTTTTCTTTTTTTTTTTTTTTT
>VBSM01000949.1:16030977-16076635 GCA_008086735.1 Cheirogaleus medius | reverse complement strand
GGGTGCAGCCTGTGTATCCGGGTGCAGCCTGTGTAACGGGGTGCAGCCTGTGTAACGGGGTGCAGCCTGTGTAGCCGGGTGCAGCCTGTGTAACGGGGTGCAGCCTGCGTATCCGGGTGCAGCCTCCGCACAGCACTCTCAGCCAGGCGGTGATGGTGTCACTGCGCAGACGGGGTATCCTGAGGCCAGATCATGATGGGTGTCTCGGATAAGTCCAGGGAGCCATGACCTTTTTGTGTGCTCGACATTGGAAATGCTTAATGTGGATGTGGTTGTGGCAGCTGCAACGCTCCTGCTACTGGCTGTGCCTCCCAGGAGGCCACAGCCAGCATCCTGGGATTAGAGTGTGTACTTCCTGTGGCCCTCCGCTACCATAGTGGGCACGGGGATGGGGGGCGGGAGAGAGAACAGTAACAAGGCTCCACTTACCAAGTGCTTAATCTGACACTGAGCCTGCGGGCCAAGAGGGAGCATCATTTTTCTCCTCTCCGCACCTGTTATTTTCACCGTCTTAGAGACGGGGAAACTGAAGCTGATTGAGGGTAGGAGGCTCTCCAAGATCTCCTTGTTTAGTGTCAAGGTCTTGTCTGTTTGACTCCACAACAGCGCTTCTTAAACTTTAATGTCACCCTGGGATCTGGATCCATTGCAGGTGGTGATGAAGCCGGTCTGGGCCGGGGCCGAGACTCCAAATGTCACGTCAGGGCCGCTTGTCTGGGCTAAACACCGCAGAGATGCTAGACAATTGTTGGTTCTCAACTGGGGCTGCCTATTAGAGTCGCCTGGAGCCGCAGGGCTTTGAAAATAATCCCAGTGTGCATTCGGACCCACTAACTCGGCGTCTCTGGGAGTGGGACGTGGCCATTGTGCACCAAGGTCGAGAACTGGCTGCCGAGGTGGGGAACCGATTGGCTAAATACCTCAGGGCACATCTCAAGGCACTTAGACTTATTTGAACAACAATAACATACAGTTTGGTTAGGGAGGCAAGACAAAAAAGATCAGTGTGTATTAGAGGGCAAGAGAGGGAACAAAAATGAGGAAAAACTGGGGAATGAGGGAGGGAGTGAAAACAGAACAGCCGGACCAGACCTAGTCCGCAGGCAGGTGTGGCACTGCTCGGCCATGGAAGTTGTCCCTCACGGGGTGCAGTAGTCACCTGGTCTTCTACTTGGGGCTGGCGAGGAGGTGGTGCAAAGTGCCTGTTTCAGCAGCCTGGGTTGTTTTCCTTCTGGGCGATGAGGTTTTGAGTCAACGTATTATCAAGCATGTACGTGCTGGCCCTGTTCTTGGTACTGGAAACAAAGATGACAATGACACCTCCTTGTCTAAATAGCTGGCGGAGCAGCAGTGGCTGGGGTGGGGTCTCGGTCTCTGTTGTCCTGTCTCACTTTCCCGACACAGGCTGTGGGGAGTGGTGGGTGGTTGTAGGGACATGGAAAAGGGTGCTCAACCCAGCCTCGCCTGGCCAGGGTGGTCAGGGAAGTCTGCCTGGATGAGATGCCTTCTTCTTGAAGTCTTAAAGGGTGACAGATGCAAGTGGCCTGAAATAAGGCAATTGCAATCAAGATGGAGAGGAGCAGAGTCATTTAGAAAGCAGATTTGGTGACCAATTGACCCCCTTCTTCTACAAGGGTGACTCCCCAAATTCCCAGCTTGGGATGCCAGGCAGGTGGTGGCAGATGGAAAGTCGCTGATGGTCTATGCTCAGTGCCTTGTTGTGCTTAAGGTGCATCCAACACATCCGGCTGAAAATGTACTGCACATGGTTGAAAATGGGTGTCTAGAGCTTGGAACTGAGATTCAGGTTGAAATATTAGATCTAAGAGTCATCAGGAAATCAGATGGGTTCTGAATGCTCATGAATAGAGGAGATTATCTTATGGGAGAAGATAAAGGACAAGTCTGGGGAGCCCAATATTTAAGAGACAAAAAGGGCAAAGAAGTATGCATAAGTAAAAATTAACCAAGAAAAACAAAACTCATAAAAATGGGGCAAAGTAATGACCTGGAAGATGTGGAGGCGAGAGGTTTTGAGGAAGTAGCAGGGGTCGTCAGTTTCAAAGCTATTACTAAAGAGGATGAACACTACCAAGGTTTTGTTCATTCTCTGTCTCTCTCTCATTTTTAATGGTTTTCTCTGACTCAGAGTAGCAGGGACTACATCTTTCTATTTATAGTCATTCATTCAAAAACTTTATTGCACTTTTACTGAGAGGAACATGTGACTGCGGACAGAAGCCTGATTGTGGGTTGTTAAGTGAAGGGTCAGTAACTAAGGATATAGTGTACTTTCACCCTCACAGCCGGCCTTTTGAAAGAGCACCTTGAGTCAGTGTAAGCACATGCAAAGGATGCTGAGTAAATGGGGGGAAATGATGGAATTGCTCAATTAGAAACAGTAATGAAGTTCATAGGAGCTGGTGGAGTGCATTTTAGCTCCTAGTCAGTTTCCCAGTTTAAGATAAGAAAAGGCCTAAGATGAGATTGCAGCCCATGAATGGCTGTGCCCTGCCTGGGCTGAGCCTGCGTTGAAATAAAATCCAGTAGGCTCGAGCTTCTCAATTCTGTCCCCCAAAGACATCATTAGCCCAGATGGGTGCTCTTTTTTCTAATTTTCATAGCTTCCACGTTTTGGCCACTATGTCTGTCCCTGTGCAGAAGGGAGCAGCATTTTCTAATGCATACCCAGTCACTGTACATGGGAATTGCAGTTCTGAAATCAGATGGAAAATATCAGGGCCCAGACTGGAGGATGGGTAAAAAAAAAAACATTCAGATGGCATCCACCTCTATGCAAGAGTTCACAACCTCAGGAAGTGGATTGGCTACAGGTATAAGCATCAAAAGAAGGTCAACAAAGGGGAAGAGCACTACCATGTGTTGAGCATCAGTGGTTCTGGCTTTTGCATTGGATGCTTTATACATGTTGCCTAATTCACCTCTCATGAAAATAAAAAGATGTGAGGTAGGGATTGCTCTCCCTGTATTAGAGATGAGTGCATTAAGACTTCAACGTCATACAGTAAAAGTCCTAGGATGACCTTCACTGAAAACTGAAAGTGACAGAAAGCCAACACAGACAGTAATTTTTGCTAAAAAGAAAATGTTATTATATATTTGAACAGACCTAAATCTTGGATTAAGCCAGAAGAGGGGAAGTGGAAGAGTTGTGAAGGCAAATCATCCTCTCCTGCCCCAAAATCTAACCAAGCAAACGACAAATATCAATACTTACCACTCATCACTAGAGCAAGGATTCAGTTCCAGTTTCGTCCTTTATTCTTTCTGCTATATTTTGCTTCCTTCATAAATAAGAAATGAGCCAGAGGCATCCTATGAGCTTTAAATCCTATTGATGAGGAAGTGGTGCTGGCATCCAAGTGGAAATGTAAGTAGTGGGTCACAATTATTGGTTTGTAATGTATTGAGTTACATCAGAAACCCTGACCCACTTAATTGGTATGTTAATAGGGGTGCCCAAGAATGTGTGTTTCTAACCATTTTATGGGTGACTTTGATTAGCAGTAGTTCCCCATCCTGGTTGTCCCAGGCCTAAGACTTAGGGAGGACAGGATGGTGTTAGAGATGAGAGTCCGGGCATCACTGGGGCAGACGCCTAAACTTGTTCATAATGAGATCGTGGTGGAGGAGGAGGAGGAGAGAATACTCCATGTAAACAGAAGTTATTTGCCCTTCTCAGACAGCCTGACATTTTCCAGAGCTTTTGCAGAGTATTCCACTCTTCACTGTGCAGAGAGCTCAAAACTTGGCCTTGAGTTCGCTTGTGGAAATTAGTAGTCTAGTTCTAATACTACCTCTTCAGCCTCTGGCAAACAAGCTACTTTTAATAGTAGGGCTTGGGAAAGGACTAAAAATAGAACAGAGGAAAGCAAGCACACGCAGCCAGGGTATGTTCCAGAGAGGAAAGCTGAAAAGGGGACCTTATCATATAGATACATCAAACAAGCACAGGTTTTAAAAGCAATCAATGCCAGTGTCCCCAGAGAAATGAAAAGAAAGAATACATATAATGTAAGGGAAAACAGTTGATAATTTCTAAATAGTATTTGATGACTATATATACTCTAGTTATTCAACTAAGAGGTTCTGCTTCCCGTATTGTTGCTAATAAATAAATAAAAGGTTGCCTGTCACTTGTTTGAATTTCATCATTTTTCATGGTAAACTCTTTGTCTTTCATGATGGTTATCTCTAGAGAACACAGAAAGAGCTAGAACCTGCTGATCTCTTCTCTTCCACCTCCTTTCTCTCCTCCTCCCCACTGTCCACCTAAGTGGCCCTCATTTCCGAGACATGGACCAGAAAGTAGCCTTACCTCTCAGGTCTTCAAGGAGGTGAAGCCATTTCCATCTCTTTATTTTTTTCTTGAAATAAGTTCAACCTTGTATTCTGTTTCTTTCTGTTGTTTGTTTTAAAATTTTTTTTTTATTTCAGAATATATTTCGGGAGTACAAACATTTTGGTTACATGAATTGCTTTTTTACCATTTGGGTCAAAATTATAAGTGTGTCCATCACTCAGATCGTGTGCATTGTACCCGTTAGGTGTGAATTTGTCCATCCCCGTCTCCCCCTTCCCACCTACTGGATTTCCATTGAGTTTTACTACCATATTGTGCACACAAGTGTTGATTGATTAGTTCCAATTTAATAGTGAGTGCATGTTGTGTTTGTTTTTCCATTCGTGTGATACTTCACTTAGAAGAATGGTCTCCAGTTTCATCCAGGTTGTTACAAAAGGTATTAGTTCACCATTTTTTATGTCTGAGCCATTTTTTTTATGGCTCCATGGTATACATACACCACCTTTTATTAATCTACTCATGTACTGATGGGCACTTGGGTTGATTCTACATCTTTGTGGCTGTGAATTGTGCTGCAATACACATTAGAGTACAAATGTCTTTCTGGTAAAATGACTTTTTTTTCCTTTGGGTAAATACCCAGTAGTGGCATTGCTGGATCAAATGGTAGGTCTACTTTTAGTTCTTTGAGGTATCTCCATACTACTTTCCATAGAGGTTGTACTAGTTTGCAGTCCCACTAACAGTGTATGAGTGTTCCTATATCTCTGCATCCACGCCAGCATCTGTTGTTTGGGGACTTTTTGATAAAAGCCATTCTCACTGGAGTTAGGTGAAATCTTATTGTGGTTTTGATTTGCATTTCCCTGATGATTAGAGACATTGGGCATTTTTTCATATGTTTATTGGTCATTAGTCTATTTTCTTTTGAGAAGCTTCTGTCCATGTCTTTCTAATAGGGTTGTTTGATTTTTTTTTCTCGCTGATTTGCTTGAGTTCTTTGTAGATTCTGGTTATTAGCTCTTTAGCAGATATATAGCGTCCCAGTGTCCTGTTTCTATTTTACCCTCTTCTAGGTTTGGATGCATGACTTTGGACATCTATCTCTTTGGACATGAAAATACTTTCTACAGGAAACTGAGATACCTGTTCAATAAAACTCAACACACTATCTGATGCAGCTTTGAGAAACTAGAAGAGTGGCAGTGTCCCTCCACTCTCTGCCTGGAAAGGAGACGAGGAAATAAGGAGTCAATCATAGCAAAGAAAGTCACACAGAAAGTCAACTGTGCTGGGAGAGGCAGTAAATATTTCCTACTTTCCGTGGAGGGATGTTTGCATCTTCATGGATCAAGGACAAAGGGAAAAGTGAGTAAATAACAGTGTTTGCCATTTATTTCTTGATCTGGCCAGGAGGAGATACATGACTTAAAACATATTACTTTGGAAGAAAAAAAAAGAGGTTAAGATTTTAACAGTGGAAAAAGAAAGAAAACCAATGCCTAGAACTGTACCATTGATTTTAAAGGAGAGGAAAGGAGGAAAACTCTTTAGTGGCTAAAAGTGAAACAGTGTGATCTCTCTTTCTGTCTCAAATTTTCCCACCATTCCCTCCCTCCCTCCCACCTTCTCTTCCTCTGTTCCTTCTTATACACACTTATGAATGACTACTATGTGTCAGGTTCTAGGCTAAGTATGACAGAGGACAACACACCAGTCATTCCTCCCCTACCCCATTGGTGTATGATGAAGTTCAGATAGTCATTACAGTTTCTTAGATTTATCATTTTAAAATCAGCTAAGACTTATATTTCCAAAGTGAGTGCTACTTTGTAATTTACATTTCCAAGCCCAAAGTCCTCATGACTCTTTATCACCATCTAGAGACAATTCATACATATTGCAGGGCCAGTTCCTGGAAAATGGAAGGTATAAAATCATCCCAGAAGTTATGGTATTGCAAATGTTGTGTATCGGGTCTGCAGAAGAGAACGGGCCCTGTCATCTGCAAATGAACAAAATTGGAAGTTTTGATCTCTAGATCTATGACTATGTAAGAAATGAGTCTCAGTTTCTGCACCAAACCATGGAGGACTGGAATTTATAGAGAGCAAAGATTTACTGAGATATGGGAGAAGAGCTGGGAAATCAGTGGTGGATGAGTCACTTGTATTAGGTTCAAGAGGCCTCTTGTCCCTCAAAGGGCGGGCACTCAGTAAATATGTGTCCAGTAGAATGAGAGGCTACGAGGCTCCATGCTGATGGAGAAAAATGTCACAGGACTGGGATCTGTGTTATTCATCCAGGTTCTCAGCTGGGGCAATTTTGCCCCCCAGGGAACATCTAGAAATCTTACAACATTTTGTCACAATTTGGGGGTGGAAGTGCTACTAGCCTCTAGTGAGCTAGAGATGCTGCTTAACATCCTATGTTTGTAATGCACAGGAACAGCGCCCACCACAAACAATTATCCAGGCCCAAATGTCAGTGATGCTGAAGTTGAGACACTCTATACTCTAGCACAGAGCACAGGTAAGAGTTGTTCTCTGAGACTCTGGCCCTGACCATGGTGAACACCTATATTTTTGGCCCTAAAAGAGAAGACCGGAGGAATATGCATCACTTAATGCAAATGTATCTCAATGGAGAGACACAAATCCGGGACGCAGTGGTTTCCTGCTGAGTGTGGACAAACCTTTTGCCCCTCCAGTTTCATGCTTATTTGATGATGTGGCTGACAGTGCTGTCTATCCCAGTCTCTTTTTAAATTCAGTCTGTTGTTCGGTGGCATGACCTTGAACACTGTTTTACTGCATGTCTTTGGTCTCCAGTTTCCTTCGGTGTCCAGTTCTTCACTGAAATCACATAAAGCACTTACGTCACTAGCGTCAGGATCACACACAGGTGCTTGCTGCAAATGTGTATTTGGGCCCTAAACCAAATCTATTGAATCAGAATTGTAACAGCTTTAATGACCCAGAAATCTGCATCTTAAACCAGCAGCAGCACAGGTGATTTTGGTGCACATTACAGTTTGACATAGGATGTATAAAGTAACAGAAATACAGCATCATCTGCTCTTACTTTTAAAGCCCACTTACAAAGTGCTTGAAAAAACATATTCATGTAATCCTCAAGCTGTCCTTTTGATGTATTGTGTTGATTCCTATTTTACAGATTATAAAAGAGAGGCCACAGAGCTTAAGCAGATTACTTAAGGAAACCCATGTAATTTGTGTAACCCTGATTTTCTCACTGGGAGGCCTTTCCTCAGTCCCCATAGGCAGATATATCACTTTCTCTATAGCTTCTACAGCCTAGGTTTACCCTTCACTGCTGCACTAGATGAAGCAGATTATGTATGCTAAGCCTGACATGGACGATATTTTAATTATCTTCGTACCTTTAGGGCTGAGCAGGGTAACATGGCTACCTCCACTGTCACCACCTGGTGCAAGATGCTGTCATTGTTCCCCTGGTGATGACAACAGCTGCCTGACCTGTTCCTCTCTGGCCCTGCTTCAATGCCTCCAATCCATAAACTCAAAAAGGATCCACGTTGTTTTTTTTATTGAAGATGATATTGACACACACACACAAACACAAATCTAACAGTTTCCAACATGCTTCACCCCAGCCTACAAAGTCCTGCTGACCCAGCAACCTGCTGTCTCTGCCTTTTCCTCTGGTCTATAACTCTTTCAACATGGCAAACACTTTCCTACTTCAAGACCTTCACTTCTGCTGCGCCCCCTTTCCCAACATGCAGTATCTGACTCCGACTCCCCTCTTCCCTTATAAAACCGAACCACTCTCTCTTGGCCTTATTTTAAGGGTCAGCTCCTGAGAGATGCCTTACACGTGTATACACCCACGTGCCTCCCTTAGTTCCCGCCCCCTCTGTATTGGCTTCTGCTGTTGTCTTTCTCATTTAGGGGCCATTCTTTCCCTTTATAGCATTGTGTTCACGTAGGTTCCTTTACTGCGGTTCAGTTATCCAGTGAGGGCCTTTTCCACCGGCCCAGAAGAATGTATTTTGTTCATCCCGGCAAACAGGGATCAAAGGCTCACCTAAACGTCCCGAGTAAATGAACAGGTACACAGCAAACCAACCGGATGCCTGTTCACGGGGGCGAGGAGCATCGTTTGCCATGGCTGATGTCTGCAGGTTTGGGTATCTGGGGCTAAAATTCAATCTTGAAGAGTTGGAAGCATGGTCAGCCTGAGAAGAGGGATCTAGGGGAAGAGGGAGGCCACCGCCAGCGGTGCGTTTTCACGTGCTGCAGACTGCGACAGTGTCATTGTTCTAGTCCTCCAGGCTGCCCCAGATTTGCTGACTCTTTGGGTAGCTACAGTGTCTTGAGCGCATCTGAACCTCGTTTTTCTCATCTTAATCAAGGGGTTAATAATTCCCACCTTCTAAGGATAGGGCCCGAGGAAAATGAGATAAATAAAGCAGGGCTCCTGGCACTTAGGAGGTGCCAACGACGCTAAACTCCCGGACTCTCTCGCCAGAGGAGTTGTAAAGGAGACCTCTGTACAGGCTGCGAAAGAAGTCGCGCCGCTTACCTGAGCCTGCCGGCTTCTCAACTCGTCTCTCGGTGCGCTTAAGTTACGTTTCCCCAGCCTGACCCAGGGCGCTCCCCTCCCTCTCTCGGAGGTCGGTCCCACCCTCCCCCTCACTCCCACCCGGTCTCTCCCCCCCCCCCGTCGCCCCCTCCCTGGGAGCCGGAGCCCGGAATCCCACGCCCTTGCACCAGCCCGGGGGCTCGGACGAGCCCGGGAGCCGCTGGTCGCCAATCACCGCGCGGAGAGGCGGGCGCTAGGCTCGGGCGCGCTGGGGAGCCAGCTGGCTTTGCCTGCCCCGGGAGCCTCAGACGCCTGCACCGACACAGACAGACGCACAGACTGGCGGGCAGGCGGGCGGGCAGGCACGGACAGAGTCCCCCCGCCGTTTGCGCTCCATCCCCGGCCCGGGGAGGCCCCCTGCGCCCTCCCCGGAGTGCCGCAGGCTGCAGCTCCGCACGCCCGCGCCGGCAGAAGGGAGGGCGCGCCGGCGGGCGGCCGGAGGAGGGGGCCCCGGCGCGCGCCCCCTGCGATGTGAACGGCGGCGGCTCCCACCTGGCGCCGCACCTGGGGCGCCGCGCTCCGGGGCCGCGGGGAGAATGTGCGCAGCCCGAGCGCTCCGCCCGCCGCGTCCGGCCCCCCGCAGCCGCCGCGCCCGCACCTGACCATGGAGTGCGCCCTCCTGCTCGCGTGCGCCCTCCCGGCCGCGGGTTCGGGCCCGCCGTGGGGCCCGGCGGGACTGGGGCGCGTGGCCAAGGCAGGTGCCACCGAGGGGTGCGCCGAGAGCGGGTGGCAGGGGGCGCCCCACGCCAGCCCCGCCGCGCCCCTCACACGCGATGTCACCTTTTCTTTTGCAGGCGCTCCAGCTGTGCTGCCTGTGCTGTGCGTCGGTCGCCGCGGCCTTAGCCACTGACAGCAGCAGCAGCGGCGCCAGCGGATTAAATAATGGTTCGTATTTGCCCCGCACCCCCAAGAAGGCCCTTTCCGGGCACTTTGTCCCTTTCTCTCCCAAAAGGGAGAAAAATAGAAAAGCGCACCCCCCTAACCTGGCAGGTGTGTGCTGTGTTGGAAATGGCTCCTGGTTCGAGAGGGGGGATGTGGCAAGGACTCGGAGCTTATCGGAAGAATCAGTGCCTCGGGCTGCAAGTCACATGAGAAAATACTTTACCTCCTTCACAGGTGGCTACAGAGAAAAGCTGCGGTGAGAAATTGGAAGGGAAGTGGACTCCGACTAGGGGGTTAATCGAAAGGCTCCTTCCTCTCCCAGGAAAGCCACAGAAACTAATTCTTAGGGCTGAGAGCACGTGAGCCCCTTTCCTCCCTCCGCTTTCCCTCCTCACTCTCCTCTCGACTTCTGTTCCTTTTTTATTTCTTTCTTTTATTCTCTCCTCTTCGTTTTCCCTGTGTCATGGATGCGCCAAGCCTGCTTTTAGAGAGAGGAAAACAGGTAGCTTGAGATCTCTGAGTATTTTATCTCATCTGACATTCCCCGGTCACAGACTTCACTTTTGGTCATTTATTAACTTCCCAGAAGTGAAATCCTTGTTTTCAGTGATGTTTCCCACCAGCTATAGGAGATCAGCTGATTCCTGACCCAAGGCATCTAGCAAAACCTTGCTGTCCAGTGTGGATTCCTTGGGATTCTATATACATATTTCTTTAGTTTTGCAGGGTTGTCACCTTCTGTTGCCAGGGGGCATATTGGGGACTGGGGCATAGTGCAGTGGTGGAGAAAGGGACTCACTTTTTGTCCAACCAGAGAGGCTTGCCGTTTCTAAAACCAGCCACAGTGTTCCATGAGGATCAAATGACTAGAGGTCCCTTGTGTCGCAGACACTACCTGTAAGTACCCCATCGTTAGCTCCTGAAGTGATCATCATCAGATCACTCTTTACAGGGGACTCAACTGCCCCTCTTCCTACCAGGGACCAAATGAACCCTCAGCCTGCTTATTCCCTCCTTGGAAACAAACTAGTAACAGGTGTCTGGGGGCGCTCTGCTGGCTGATTGCAGGGAAGGCTGGCTGGCTAAGGCTCCCACAGGTGAGCAGGGTTTCAGATGATTTTGGATGAGGAGGTTAGAAACCCTCTGCAGTGTGTGTCGGGCATGGTTTCCATTGTTAAGTTTTCGTTCTGTTAAGAGGAGGAAGTGGGTTTTTCTGTAAGAAAAAAACCTGCATTTCATCAAGAGTCATAGACCTGGCAAGTCAGTACATAAAACAATATTATCAAACAATAATATGTAAAGCAACATTTCGGAGATTTTTAAGAGAAATGTTGTGTGTCTGGCTCAGGCTTTCAAGATTAAGAGAGGAGAAAAATCTTTGTTTTTCTTCAATTGTTTTTTAAACGTGTCAATTATGTAGCATTTTTAAAGGAGAGAGGAGAAAATGGCAGGGCGTAAAGAATATAAGAACGAGAGCTACCCAAGCAATCAAGGAGCCGCAGATGGTTCATACACAGAAGAAAACAATTGGAAATTATTGTCATATTGGATTTTTCCCCCAAATGTGAACTTAATTAGACTATCACTCCTTGATCCTTGCTAGCCACAGGGCTTCCATGCATTCCTCGATGGTGGTGGTGGGGGGCGGTGGTGTTGACTATTTTGGGAAAAGGGAAATTTCTTTTTTTTTTTCTCCAGTAACCAAGGACCCACCTGAGTTAAACATGTCTCTTATTCAAAATCTTCCTAAGCACTTTCTAAATTAGTTTCCTATTCTGTTCCTTGACAGTAGAAATGCAAAGTGTTTTTTTCCACTCACAGAGATGGTTTTTTCCAAACCATTTTGTGAGATGATGCTTTTCGGTCTCAATTCAATGTTTTGTGAAAGAAAATAGTATGGTGGCTTTGCTTTTCAAACAGCAAATTGGTTTTTTTTGTTGTTTTTTTTTAAAGCTCCTCTCTAAGACATGCAGCAATTAGTGCTGCTCTAGGGAGCAGTGGGGAAGGTATTTTGAAACATGCTTTTCCAGGTGTCCCTGCTCTGACACTCCCCCAACCAACATGTCTGAGCAGTTTTACACATCAGACCATATAGGAAGGTTCTGACAATTTTGAGACATTTTTATGCATATACTATATTTTCTGCTTACCATTAAGTGGGACCATCCCTGTGAAAGCTCATAGTAAAATGCTAAGGGTGACACCAATGCTGGCGTTTTATGATCATAGAGAAGTAGTATTGGAAATAGGAAACTGCTGTTGCTTGTTAATGATCTGAGATATCACGCAAAGCTACCCAACCCTGAATTAGCATTCAAAATTTAAACTCTGCCAAAAAAATGCTCATAATTCAGTTTAAGGACAAAGAAATTAATCTCCTCGAAGAAAAATTGCCATGTGTTGTACTAATGTCTTGTGGTGTTATGTTTATTAATTTTGTCTCCAAAAATTTTTTACATACGGATAGCTCCATGGCTAATATTTAAAAAGTCTGCGTCTCCCCTAGACCATGACAGGTGTGACATTTCCCACATTGTTGAAATTCATCAAAATTGTGCTTGGCTTTCAGTTTCTGTAGGACTGACTGTGGCAGAGCTCATTGTTGAGGCTTGAAGGGTCCTCCTCTTCACGAGCTGCTCTGAATTATATTTGATCTAGGTGCTTGGCGGTAGGAACGAAGATATCTTTGAGCTAGCTGTGCGTTATGCTTTGCCAGCCTGTTGGAAAGTGACCATTTGGAATCGTGGGCTCCGGGTGCTGACAGCTGACCTCTTCCCATTGCAGATTACGTCTTTGTCACTCCAGTAGAAGTGGACTCAGGCGGGTCATATATTTCACACGACATTTTGCACAACGGCAGGAAAAAGCGATCAGCGCAGGGTGCCAGGAGCTCCTTGCACTACCGATTTTCAGCATTTGGACAGGAACTACACTTAGAACTTAAGCCCTCGGCGATTTTGAGCAGTCACTTTATTGTCCAGGTACTTGGAAAAGATGGTGCTTCAGAGACTCGGGAACCCGAGGTGCAGCGATGTTTCTATCAGGGATTCATCAGAAATGACAGCAGCTCCTCTGTCGCTGTGTCTACGTGTGCCGGCTTGGTAAGTACACCCCAGTGCGAGTTCAGCTCCTCCTTTTGTGTTTTGCATAACTTGAATGAACAGATGTCTGCAATATTAAGTGCTCTCTTAGCCAACTCCACACATTCACACTGTCAGCTTTGATACTTATAATGTTCTCAATTGAATTAATCTAATCTGCTCCCAGAAAAAAAAATAATAGAACTTTAATTACCATTTAGAACATTCTTTTGATGTTTAATGGTCTGGGCCTTTTCATTCGCCATGTTTGAGATGATCCCCAAGGAAATTAATTTGATGGATGCCATTCGCTTTGTGAATGTCTTGGGAGACCCAGGCATTCTATAAATCTAACAAGCTGCATGCCTCTACTTTGCTTGGAAATGGGAAAACTGTATTTCAATGCGAAATTGCACTCAGCAGCCCTGGTAAGATCAGCCTTCACTTGACTGAAGGGAAGGTCTTTTGTTTTCTTTTAACTAATCTGTTTGTGTTGTCCTGCTCGGAGAAGATATCCCTTTAGAAGGTGGTGTGGTGTCTTCTTGAGCTGGCAGGATTGAGTGGTGGCATCCAGTGAGGCAGAGCATTTAAAAGCATTTGGGACAAGTGTTATTTCTTCTCTGTGTAATCCTCATCTGTTGAGCACAAGGCCAAGACTATCGGTGTAAATGATAACTTCTCTCGAGATTCAGTCAAATATAGGAGGCAGTCAATGATGTTCTGGGTTGATTTTGTTCTGCGTTGCAATCCAGAAGTGTCTTGGACTGACAGAAGAGTTCGTGTGTGTTGAAACACATGGTGATTATACTCTGGCATGGCCCAAAGAAGGGAAATGGGAGAAAACCCAACTGAAGGTGTAGTTAGTGATGTACACATTGCATTACCACACAAAGCAAAAGGGGGCAGTTTAGGTGTGGGTGAATGCAGACTCACGTATTCTTTGTTAGATGAAACTTTCAGTTATTAACATTTTTTCCCATATTATAGCCTGAAATTTAGTTAAAACCTTTCATCATAACTACAATCCTGATGTTCTCTGGTCTATTTAAAGTATAGAGTTAAGTAAAGATTCAACAATTCCGAACTAAACTTGCTCCATTGAAATCATGAATGTGGCTCGCTAATGACCTATATATTATAACGTGGTTACCCACACTTGTGTGTGCACAAGCACATGAATATATCTTGGCTTTTTTGTTTGTTTTGTTGCGGTGAATCTCTTGCTCTTTTTTTGTTGTGGTTGGCATTGCCCCCTGTATTTCTCTCCCTCTCTCCCTCTCTCCCTCTCTCCCTCTCTCCCTCTCTCCCTCCTGTCTATTCCAGCATCCTAAAGCCTTCAGAAGGAGTTTAGGCACCCCCAACCCCACATGATGGCTTAAACTCTCTCATTCCACATACCGGTGGTTAAAAGCGGTCTGCCCAGGTTCTAATTCTCATATCAGCACTTACTAGTAATATCTCAGACAAGTTACTTAACTTTAAGTGCCTTAGTTACTTCGCCTCTAAAATGGGAAGAACAAGAGAGTTTACATCACAGGGCTGTGGGGATTAAATGACTTCTTACAGGGAAAGTGCCACAGTAGTTCCTGGTGGGGGACAATTGCTCTGTAGTTGTTCTATTTCCTGCAACACTTAGCCTCCCCCATGGTCGGTGTTCTCAGGATTTCATTCTCTGTGACAAGAAATCTGGTCCATTGTCTCATGTTAATAGATGTCAGGTTATTTCTTCTACAGAAGAGATTCACTTTTGAACAGGAAGCAAATTGTTGACACAGAAGGATGCAGTAGGTTAAAAATCCCATCTTTGGGATGGGTATGAAAGGAGTAATTGACAGCCTGACCCACCTGAGTCTGAGGCTGTCGAGACCTGGGGCTCATGAGACACAGGTGGTCCTTACGTTTCAACAAACTAGGTCTATGTCCTCAGTTAATTGACTTTACCTCTCTCAGCCTCAGCTTGCTCTCATAAACCAGGTAAGATGATTTCTGAGGTCGTGATCATCTCCAGGTATCTGATGCTGATTATCCAGTTAGTTGACCCTGGCAGGGCCCACTTGGGAAGGGGGGTAGAGAGAGAGGTTCAAGCTTATTTATGTTCTGTTACCCACTCCATGTGCCCAACAAATTGCAAAATGCAAACATACTCATGCTCAATAAGACAAGAAGAAACAAAACATAGAGGACAGAGCCACAACTCAAAGCTGGGACACTGCTCTGCATTAATTTTTGTGACCTTGTGTTGAAGTAGAATGTATATACAGAAAAATGCAAAAACCATAAGAGTACAGCTTAATAAACTTTTGCAACATCTATACCCACGTAACCTTCCTATCAAGCAGGAACCCCGGAAGACCCTCTTTGTCCCCTTCCCCATCACCACCCACCAGGCGTAAACACTATCTTAACTTTTTACATAGTTTAATTTTGCCTACTTTAAAATTGTATATAAGTAGAATTGTAAAGTATTTGTATGAAGAGTCCATACTATTTCCATCTAGTTGTTGATTGTCAAATTGTCCTCAGTTTGGGGCTGTTATGAGCAACACTGTTGCGTATTCTCACATATGCTCTCAGTGAACTTACAGGCACATTCTGTTGCATACATGCCTAAGAATGAAGTTGCTGAGTCATGAGATTATATATAGGTTGAGTATCCCTTATCCAAAATGCCTAGGTCTAGAATTGTTTCAGATTTTGGAATATTTGCTGAATATGTACTGGTTGAGCATCTCTAATTAAAAAAATCTGAAATGCTCCAATGAGCCCTTCCGTTGGACATCATGTTGGCACTCAAAAAGTTACAGATTTTAGAGCATTTTGGATTTCAAATTTTTGGATTATGGATACTGAACTTGCATATGTTCAGCTGTAGTAGGTACTGCCAAGAAGCTTTTCAAAGTGGTGGTAGTAATTTATACTCTCTAGTGTTTAAGAGTTCTAGTCACTCCACATCCTCACCAACACTTGATATTGTCTATCTTTTCTGTTTTAGCTATTCTATTTGATGGGTGTGAAGTACTAATAGTGCCACATTATGGGTTTAGTTTGAATTATTCTGATGGTTAATAAATTTGAATACCCTTTCTTAAGCTTATTGGCCATTTTTATATCCTCTTTTGTGATCTATCTATGGACAAGATTTTTCTAAAATGTTTTTAGCCTAAACCGTGGTCCTTTCTTTATAAATAGAAACAAGCATTCTGAACAAAAAATACCTTTGCCAGCTTAACATCTTTTTTATGATGTCTATGAATCTCTTAACAGTGTATTTATTTGCTTATAAAAAGCTATCCAGTAGAAATAGTGAGTCCTGTGAGATTACTTGACAAGGACATTTCATGAAGGACATTGAGAGATGGAGACAGAGGAGAAATAATCAAGTCAGGAAGAAGAATTTCTTCATTCTTCTAGCTACTGAGAGAAGCTGCTCAGCTTTTATGGCCAAGCAGTGAGTCCATAGGTCCTCTAGAGTTAATTAGCAACTACAGTAATGGATTCAGCATAGTGGATTATTCAGGAGTTCAGGAGAGGAGCAAGTCTCTAACGTGCTTATTGGAGGGACTCGTGAAAGTTAAGATGCCAGAAAAGACGGGCAACCCTTCTTCCATGAATACAGAGACTGGCGTGAGATGAATGAGATGGGAGATGAAACTTCTTCACTTGAAGCTTCCATACCAATGTTTCTCCACAAATAGGCCTGGACCCCTGGCACCAGGACCCCTTTAGATGCGATAGCAATCTCCTAGTGTGCATGCCATGTGGATTGGGAATATGTCACTTTTATATGACTTGACAAAGTACCAGTAGGAAATCGCCCGCTATCTTGCTGGTTAGAGAAATCCCAGAAGAAAGTAAGAAAAGGTAGAAGGATTAAAATAGTGAAATGCATATACACACATGCATGCCAGCAGACATTCATGCATACATACTCCAGTTAGAATTTTTCTGGCAGGGAATTTGCCTTAATTCAGAATTAATCCATGCTTGAAATATAATAATTTCTTAAAATGTATCTCTTACCCTGTAAATGGACAGGTCTCACCTTATTCAGGAGTTGAGTAGGTTGTTATTTATTCGGAATAATTTGTGAAACAGAAGTTGCAAACTCCTGAAAGTGAATCCTTCCTACTGTGACGTTGGGGGTGATTATTTTTAAAAATTTGAATGCCTTTACACAGGTGATCCAGAAAATGTCACCCCTGTACCCTACACCTGGAGGCCTTATGCTCTATGAAGGTATTTGGATTTGCAGCCTTGGTTCCAGAATCTCAGGGTTATAGATGAGCTTAATCTAATCACTATTAGCCTTATCTGTCCTTTCTACTCTATCCAGTCTCCCCCTGGCTGCCACAGTGATGGAAAGGTCTTTATATCCAATAAGCCTAGGCCATTGGAAGGTGACTCTTCATCTTGCTGTTGAACTGCAACCAATTTTCTTATGATTTTCATCTGTATTCCTTAATTCTGTTTCCTATCAGAACAAACCCGTATCTGTATTCTTATCTGCTAAGAGATCAAAGAAACTAGTTGGCTCAAAAACATTCTACCTTGGTGATCCATTTTGGTAGGATCATGATTTTTCAGAGTGTGATCATCAACTACATTAGTTTCATTTGAAGTGCTGAAAACGTGGATTCCTATAGAAGTGGATTAACCTATAGAAGTTTAGGGAGGCCAAGCCCAGTAATGGATATTTTTAATTCTCCAAATGACTCTGATGCATACTAACATTTGAGAACCACTTAGTGCAAATGCTTGTATTTTTGGAACTTACTGGAAAGACACATCGGATCATCATTCTTTCATTCAACCACTATTTATCAGGCTCTGTTGTGTCAGGCACTGTTCAGAGCACAGTGGATGAAGCTTAGAACCAAGTCATAGAGTTTACAATCTTGGGGAGAAATGTGGAGCCGTCCTTTCAGACTTGGAAGTTGCTATTTTATTGTGAACCAAGCTGTGACTCTACAGAATTCTGGGTCAGGCTGTGGCCTTAGAAAACGGGGAACTGGTCAAATTAGTGCAACCTCTCAGAGCTTTACAGTGCATATTAGTGTATTAATAAGTCAGAAATATTCTACGTTAAAGACATTTGTTTAACTCTGTTTAAACCTAGAGTTTCCCTAACTTGTTGGTCATGGCAATTTTTTTTCAAGGAACATCTTTACAGTTTGGCGGTGACGTGAAAAGCACTAAAGCAACGATTCCATAAAGGAATACTATTATACTATGTATTGATTTCTGACGGTTAAAAGATGCTCTAGAAATACAAGGGTTTCATGGTTATATATTCATTAGGAAAACTTTAGAGGTTTAAAGGAAGTTAAACATCTTTACTGTGAAGCATTTGATACCTAACATGCTGACGTTATTGCACAGGTCTAAGAGGTAGGATACGGATTTGACCACTCCTCCTGTTTTTAAACCATACTTCCATCAGCATCTTGTACCAGGGTTCTGTCATTCACCATAAAAGAGCAATTCCTAGGTCTAAGATTATTTGCACTTGATAGGTACATGATTTATATCCCAGTTGGGGAAATGTACCCCTTGCTTAAGAAACTCTAGACCAAGTTCCATTCTATGGGAAGATCAAGTGAAAAGACATGCAGCAACTGTCGCTCATCTTGCATTTCTGCCCAACTCTATAAAGCATGGGTGAGTTTACCTTTGATTAATAATGTTAGTGAAGGCCCAGCTAGGACGACTGGTTGTATGCTTTGCTGTTTCTTTTGGGTCATGTGCCCGGTGTCTGATCACCATCCAGTCTCAGCAGCCAGAGGCTCTGAGTAGAATGTGTACCGGGATCAAGGCTGCCACGGGAAGCCCCTCCAGCCTCGATTCCTGATGCGCCGTCCAATTTTGTCACTTCGTTTCCCTTCGATTCTCTTTCCTTTGTCCCCAACAATCAAACCGTAAGTGGCGTTTCTCCTCTATGGCTGGCTGCCCTAATGTCCTCATTGTATCTTTCTTTAGTGGTGGCCTTTTTTTAGACTATGACTGCAGTGACCCATTCTCCAGAGAGCCTGGGTCCCCGCAAGGAACTTTGGAAGCAATTGGGTTTCAATAGGCGGTAGGGACACTTTGATCTCCCCTTTTCAAAAGTATTTTATGACTCAGAAAGCTCAGTCATGGAGTTGTCTGCTGCTGGTCACTGCCTGCCAAGTAGTCTTTAGAAAACCGATTTCCATTCATAAAAGGGCTGAAGTTAAATGACCTTAGTCCATGGCAGGCAGAAAGAAACTAGGCTCTGCTGCTCTGGAGGGGCTTGTTAGCTAGCAGGGGTTTGTTGAATTACATATACCCCCTTGGAACTTTCTGGTCACTTGAGAGGATCACGTGAAATTACGGATTAGACTGGGCTGTATTGACCGGGTTTTTTGTTTTTTTGTTTTTTTTTTGTGAGACAGGCTGACCCACTTCAGAGATGTTTTCTTAGGCTATTACTTAATTCATCAAGGGAGGGTAAAAAAAACTTTGTTTTGTTTTTAGCTTCTCTCCTGTATATTTTCTTTAGACACAATTTGTGAAGAGAAGTATTTGCTCATAACAACACTTCTAGCAAAATGTCAGACCAAACTTTTTTTTTTTTTTTTAAAGCCGAGGTTCTTGCCAGAGAGCTGGACCCACCCAAGGTGGCTGAAGCCAGTTTGAGGGGTCACACATGGGCAGCTGAAAGGCCTCTCCTTCCTCCCAATCCTGCCTGCCTGTCTGAGGGTGGCCATTAAGCCATTGCTCCCTGAGCTCCTGTGTTATGAATTTTGGGCTTTCTTCATGTCTCTGTTCCTTGGTTTTCTCATTTGTAAAGTAGAAATGGTACCTCTATCTGTCTCTCTCAGGATTATGAAGGTACGTGATGAGTGGTTAGCTTGGTAACTAGTAGGAACTCTATGCTTGGTGGTTGTTGACTGTGAACCAGGGAAAGGGTCTAGGAGTGAAGTGACCATCAAACGCACCCCCCTGCACCCATCCCTGTCTTGTCCTAAAGCCTTGTCATGCTCAAGCCTGTCAGAACAGGAAAAGAACACTTGGGTATTGTCAACTCTTATGGTGGGAATGTTTGGCGATTTTTCGGGGGGAAAGTAACCACTACTTAATCAACTATGAAGACATAAGAGGGAGATTTAAACAGAAGGATCCACAAAAATAGTTAATGATTTGGATCAGTTCATATATGACGAAGCAGCCTAGTGTAATGGCTTTGGGCTCAGACTCTGAAGTTCCAGCTCTTGCTTTTAATAACTACGTAACCCAGGTAAAATGATTTGCCCTTTCTGTGCTTTATTTCTTCGTTGGTTAAGATGAGGATGATGACAGTAACTGCCCCATGGGGATTATGGATACTCGGGTAGAAGAAAAATGCTCTATGTGCATGCTTAAGACCGTATCTGGCACATAGTAATAATACTGGTAGTGATGATGATATAATTAATATCATTAATGCAGACCTTCTTCCATAAAGGAGCTTTCACAATTGGCCTATTCTAATGCCAATCCTTACCATTCACAGGGAGAAGAGAGCTTTTGCTTGGATAAAAATAATAGTTAATATTTATTGAGCACCTGTGGCTATTAACCCTGGAGCCATTGACAGGAGATTCAGCTAAGATATGGAGGTAGACCATTTGCAGTTAAATATTGTTATTACTAAAAAGCAGCAATCAGGCACTTCCAAAGAGCTGGGAATTTTGCGGAAAAAAAAGTTCAGGTCCCATCTCTGAAAATTCCATAGGTCCTGAGTAAAGTATAGAGGTGTTCATGTTCAATAAAGGAAAGAAAAGCTTCACCAATGGTTCCAGTGGGCACTGGTCACTGTGCATCACTATACTAAAGGTGTCCGAAAAGAACCTCAGTGGAAACAGAGCACTACTTGACTCTCTTTGGGAGAATTGTTTTTGCATTATGCAATGCATCACACCATGTAAGTGTGACCATCAATGCACCAGACTAGTGTCAGCCAGTATGTATGCTAAGGGGCAGAGGGGCAGGGGTAGCCATTGTGAATCAAAATATAGAGATCGTTCTTATTTATATATCATAAGATTTCAGTTGCAAGTAGAACAGCTGCATCTCAGACTACATTAAGCATACAAGTATATATTCTTTGGCTCTGTGATAATTTTTTTAATCCATCCTTTTTTTTCATCCATCTATCTCTTCCTTCTTCCTTTCTTTCCTATTTCATTCCCTTCCTCCGCCTCTTCCCTTCTCCCTCCCTCCCTCCTTCCCTTCCTCCTCCTTCCCTTCCTCCTCCTTCCTTCCTCCTTCCTTCCTCCTTCCCTTCCTCCTCCTTCCTTCCCTCCTCCCTCCCTCCCTCCCTCCTCCTCACTTCCCTCCTCCCTGTCCCCCTCTCTCCCTGCCTCCTTTCTTCTTTGTAATAGGATCCCTACCTTTCAGCAGAGCTAGAGTCAAGGTATCTGATGATGTCATCACTGTTCTCTTTATCTCAGCTCTTCTTGTCCCTGCTTGGCTTCCTTCTGCATGCAGAGCCTCCTGAGTTCTTAGATTGAGATTCAAACATTTCCTTAGGTACTTGGTATCTCAAGTGACTTATTCTTTAGTAACACCACAGTATAACCTGTATGATACATGAGGGAGAAGTACATGGGGCTCCGAATTTTATTTGCTCTCTTACCTGTCTAAGCCTCAGAGGACCACACTGAATTTATATCTGTATCTGAACAAGACTCAGCCATATTTTGCTTTCTGTGTTGGTCTGTGAATTAATGTATAGAAGGAGGTGTAGAATGATGTACAGCAAACTAGGGCTCCACAGTTATCAGTTTGAAATTCTTTATGAAACCAGAGCTTATTTCCGGTGTGTGTGTGTATGTGGTTAAAAGATACAGAACTTGTATTAATACTTTTCCTGAAATGTCTTTTTTGGTGGGGAAAGGAGGGTGCTTAAAAAGAATATGTATTTTGGAGTTCTTTTCTTATCGCTACATATATACATCTATCTTATTTTTTAATTGTTGTGTATTTAATTTTTCCCTTGTTTGCAGTTTTTTGCGGTTGCTGAAAAGAACACACAGATACATGACTCTTCTTAGTTGTATACAATTCTATACTGTATGAGAAAGAGAGGAAGAGAGAGGGAGAAAGACCTACTTTGTGAAAAGCTGAGGTGTCAAATACCTATGGGACATTAGCTGTGGCCAGATATGGCTTGCTGATGTTGACATTAGCCACCAAATACCTTTGTCACTAATACCTTGGTTGTGTAACATGCAAAGTTGCTGAGAACACATTTTATTCTTATTTTCCATGAGCCTAAGACAGTTGCTTAGAATAGTTCCGACCAGCAGAGCCTGTGTGCTGATGACATTGCATGATTTCCCACCATCAGCAATAAACAATTTAAGAGAAAATGGTACCAATTAATTTCTGAAGTCTAAATATAAGCAGGCCTAATGATAGCACTGCACATTAAGGCTTTCATGACCAAAAATATTTGCTTGGACTTCATACACATCTCTGTGCACAAACCCAGGAGGTCCTCCGCAGTGACTTCGAGTTATTCCCATGAAAGCCTGTTCCCACGGTTTTTCTATCCAATTATAGGGCAAAATACACTCAAATTCCATAATACGAGTCTGGTGAGAGTGTTCTGTCTGGACAGCAGGCTCACCTCTCCTCAAGGGATGCTTTTGATGTATCGAAGGATTTCATTTTCGGCTGAATTCTTTTGATTGCTTATTCATGCTGCTGAGCTTGTGAATATTTCATCTGCCCTTATTACCAGTCCAAGTCAAGGGGGCCCACTTTCTAATATAAATTATATAGTGCCCATCACTAATTTACTAGAAGTCAGCCATGTGCACACCCTTTATTGGAGAGACGGCTCTTGAAAAGGACTTGAGTTAAGCTGATAAAGGGAGATTATCTTTCTGCTGGTTTACCGAGCTCTCCTGCACCAGAGGACATTTTTTTGTGTCTGTGGGTTCACCCTGCGATTTTACAATTCCTCCTGTTCCTTTCCTGTTTTACTTTGCCCCTTCCAGGAAGCAAATGCAGTGTACTCAGAATTAATTTTCTGTGCGTATATAGCGAACACAATATATTTTTTCACCTTGATGATTGAGTCTGGGTGTGCTTTCATCGTGTTCAGAGACAGGAGGAAAAGAGAATACTATTTTCAACGCATTTTCACTCTTTAAGCTAATGGATAACTACACCTTGGGGTTTTGCTGTCATTGTCTCCTAGTAAAATGCATCAAAGCAAAATGGAATTCCATTCTTGAAAGGCTCCCTTTTTTGTGTGTGAAACAAATACTAATCTCTGTTTAAGATATGTATTTAATACTGTCATTTGTAACTAACAAGTCCAGAAGGATGATTTGTAACACAGGGAGCTCTGAAAAAACACAGATCACAGCTTGTGCTCAGATCCTACCCCAGACCAATTAAAGCAGAATGTCTGAGGATAGGGCCCAGGCAACTGTATTTTTTAAAGACCACCCCCACCCCCAGCGAGTTCTGATGCACAGTGAAGTTTGAGAACCCCTAGCCTAGATAAATGTGAGGAGCTTTGGAAATGCTATCATCTCAGAAATGCCTTGTACAATAGTTTCGATGGCAAATGGTAGGTTAAAATGCACGGAGTGTTTTAGGAGCCCATCTCTCACTTAGGAGTTATGTGATCTTGGGGAAATTGTTGTTTTTGAAGACATTTCATTTTGAAATAATTTTAGACTCACAAGAAGTTGCAAAAATAATACAGAGGGTTCTCAGGTACCCTTCACCCAGCTTTGGGACATTATCAAATTATCTGAGAATCTAGTTTCCTTTTCTGTAAAGTCGAGATTAAAAAGAAAAAAAAAAGACTTCAAAGGGCTGCTGGGCTGTTTTGAGAAGTAAATGAAGTAAATGTATAAAAAAAATGTAGAAGGCAGACTTCTAAAATGGCCCCCAAGATTCCTGGCCTCTGTGGTATATATACCTTCTCCCACTTAATCGATATCAAGGTATTGCTGGAAAGGATTTTTACAGATGTAATTATGACTCCAAATTAGTTGAGCTTAAGATAGGTGTGCATATGGAAATAGCATTGATTGGAGATCAAGCAGGTGGGAGGGGGGAGGAGGGGATGGGTAAATTCACACCTAATGGGTACAACACACACCATGTGGATGATGGGTACACTTACAACTTTGACTCAAATGGTACAAAAGTAATTTAGGTAACCGAAATGTTTGTACCCCTGTAATATTCTGAAATTTTTTAAAAAGGGACATTTTCCAGGCAGGTCTGACTTAAATCTGGATCTGGAAGTCAAAGACGAGAGAAGTCAGAGGTTCATAGCTAGAAGGTTTGACATATGAGAAATTCTTCATTGAGAGCGTTGGAGATGGGAGGGGCCCTGTCACCAGGAACCCTGGAGGCCTGGGGGAGCTGAGTGGCCTCTACATGAAAGCAGGGAAATGGGGCCTTAGTTCTAAAACTGGAAGCGACCAAATTCTACCAACCATTGAATGAGCTTGGTGGCAGGTTCTTTCTCAGAGCCTCCAAAAAGGAGCACAGCATGGTTGACACTTGATTTCAGCCTTAGGAAACGCTGAGCAGAGAACTCAGTCATGCTGTGCCCACATTTCTGACTTGAACAACTGTGAGTTGATGGATGTTTTTAAGCCGCTCAATTTGTGGTGCTTTGTTAAACAGCGGTAGGAAACTTACAGCAAATGTCTATGGTGCTTACTCTATAGAAGGTGATGCTAAGTTTCATCACATAGTGAATCCCTTCCCCTCTGAGATTCACCATCTTAAATCACTGCTCAATGACTCGTCCCACCTCATGGGGTAGGAGAGAGAATGAGTCCAAGGAGAAGCGGCAAGTTTCCTTAAATACTCACTATTTAAAATTGCATGGGAAATTGTTATATTTAGCACAGTTTCTCAATAGGGCGTTATTGATATGTTGGGATGGGGGGGCATGTCTTTACATTGTAGGATGTTTAGCATTCCAGTCCTCTATCCTTTAGATATCAGTAGCATTTCCCAGTTGTGTCATCTAAAATGTCTCCAGACATCGCCAAGTGTCTCCTGGCTGGGGCGATGGGGGCAGGAGGAGGGGTTTAGGGGGGTGGGGATGGGGCTGGCATTGGTCCCAGCTGAGAACCATGATACAGCACAATCACAAACCAACTTCTTTAACAAAATACACTTATGTAACTTTTTCTCAGAGTTTCATGCTGTTGACTTCAGCGTGATTAAGAATAATGTCAGGTAATGCACCTACCTTTGAGAAACTTAGCTGCTGAGACTACGCGTGAATGGTGCATAGGGGCTGGGGACTGGTTGGATGGCAGCAGAAAAACCATCTGGGAATGTTTTAAGAGATGTGTGTTTGCTTTTGAATTTCACAGCATGCCAACCCAGACTGAAAATGACTGGATCTCTAAAGAAACAGATATATTTATAATAAAATTCACCCTTGCATTCTTATGCGGAAGGGAGGTGGAACCATATGGATGTTGATTAGAAATGTGGTTTCTATTTCGGGTTTGCAGTTGACCTAGGGTCAAAGTTAAATGTCCTCTGTATTCTCTTGACCTATAAGAATGGGGGCAATAGGCAGTGCTAGGAATGAAATAAGGAATGCATCTCTGTGTTTTGTGAATGTGTGCTCTTGCCGGAGAACCTGGGAAAGGTATATAGGATTTTTCTACCTACTGCGTAAAGTTGGGCCATTTATACATTTACTTCTTTTAAAATAGCCACTGGGCTTGAGGAGACAAGGAGCTCTGTTTTAATTGGATTGCAGGACCTGGAACCTAGTTATCTCATAGGCATAGACTCACCAGCTGACCTAATCCTTTAACCTCTCTCTGTCATCTCTTCCTTGCGTAGACCCATCAGCTGACAGTGAGTAACGCACTGGTGTTTAGGTAGTTAGCAGCATCCTCCAAATTATTCAGTCTCTACAAACATATCAGGTAAGCAAAGTCAGAGCCACTTTATGGCTTGTATTCCTATCTGTCAGTAACTAGTTGATATTTCTTCTTTCTTTTCCCTCTATTCCTTCTTTTATTGCCCGTACCCATCCATCCATCCATCTGCCCACCCTTCTAACCTAAAACATTTATTCCCAGCCTATTATGTGCCTTATTATTATGATACAGGATTACAAAAATGATGATATTGTTCCTAAGTTCTCAGACATTCCAATGTGAGGGTGAGGGAGTAATGGTGTTAGAAACTCATAAGGACACTGTAACAAAATTATTATAGTTCAGGTACCTTTAGAATACCATGGGAGCACAAATAAGAGATGACACTGATTTTTAATACGTTGGGCAAGCAATACAAGTGATTGCTTTTGCCCTCAGAGGTATATACATGCCAACTGATCTTACGCACAAGGCCATATAAATTTCATTGTGCACAGGTCAATTCAAAATGTGCCTGGTTCTGACCACTTATCACCCTCCTTCTCCATCACTGCGTCTACACCACTCTCATCTCTCACCAAGATTCCTGAAGCAGCTTTTATTTAGTGACTCTCTTTCATCTCTGTGTCCCCATAGTCTGTTCTCACAGTGGCCAGATTATTTTACTTTCCTCTTCTCCACCAGCTAATGGCTTTCCATTGAGCATGGTATGTAAATCAGATTTCTTACCATGGCCTGCAAAGGCCCCTTGGACCTAAGGTCCTGTCTCCTCCATCACTGTGTACTCCACCCCAGCTCTCTGTACTCCACCCCACTGCCTTTCAGCATCCCCAGATGCCCTGTGCCAGTGACTTGGTACTTGGAATGCTCTTGCCCCAGATACCCACCTGGTTCCTTCTCCACGTCCCTCAGTTCTCTGTGCAAATGTCGTCATTGCAGAGAGTTCATCCCTGACACCCCTGTCACTCCATATCCCCTCCTTTATTTTTCTTTGTACTATTTATCACTCAGTCTCTGACTGGTTTATTGTCTGGCTTATTCTGCCTTTCCCTCTGCAATATCAGCTCCAGAAAGGCTGGGGCTTCCTTTCTCTCTGTTCACTGATGTATTTTCCATGGCTAGAATAGCCTTTGGCAAATAAAGGGCACTCAACAGACATTTGTTACGTAAATGTATACAGTTATCATTCTGGTAGTTTAGAAATGGATAACTCATTTCTGTGTTTGGAATACATCATGCATTGGATATATCTTATTCATTCATTTGGGGAAAAAAAGACCATCTATTGGGTATCTTTTATGTGGGGATTTAGAAATGACAGTGGCAGCTGGGTGCTGTGGCTCAGGTGTAATCCTAGCACTCTGTGGGAGGCCAAGGCAGGAGGATTGCTTGAGCTCAGGAGTTCGAGACCAGCTGGAACAATAGTGAGACCCCCATCTCTACAAAAAATTTAAAAAAAATTAGCCGGGCATGGTGGCATGAACACGTAGTCCCAGCTTCTCAGGAGGCTGAGGCACGGAGATCGTTTGAGCCCAGGAGTTTGAGATTGCAGTGTTGCAGTGAGCTATGATAACACCACTGTATTATATAGCCCTGTGTCTCCAAAACAAAAGGAATGATAGTGGCCACCTGTAACTTTTTTTTTTTTTTTTTTGCCTGTCTAGCATCCGTTTCTTCAGTCTTTTGATGACGTTGAAGCTTTCCTTGGGGACTTACCCTCCCCAACTCTGCCTCCAGTCCCTGGGATTTGGGAGGAGGTGACATGATTTACATAGTGACTAGTCAGAACATCAGAAATCCTTGACTGTGGTGGTTGGTTTGGGATAAACATATAACAGAATCAAAGCCAATAAGATTCAAATTCTGGGAAACCTGGAGAAGCAAATAGGAGATAATGTAAGGCCAGAGTGGCTGGCAACCTTCTTCCCCCCTGAGAATAGGGTCAACAGAGTCTTTATGTCCAGCTATACCTGAAATTAAAGTATTTTAGGCTTTTCATGCCACATGAACCATAGCCCCTTCCCTTCCTCTTTTTGTGAATCTAGTTTAACTTTAGTTTCTGTCACTTTAAAATGGAAAACTATACTTTGATAGAAATGAATGAGCTACAGACACTTTCTGCAAAGAGCTCCTAGTCTCATAGAGGAAATAGGCAAGCGCAATGCAGCAAGGGTATTGCGCAGGGGCTGGCTGACAGGTAAATGCAGCAGGCAGTTTGCCTATACACCTCATGAATCAACGTTTATGGGGTGCAATGGTCATAGCACAGGTATTATGGCATCTAGCATTGTCAATATTCCTCACAGTGCATCTTGGGTACATTATTGGTCTTGTTGATTCACTGCTTCGTATGTCAGTTGTCTTGTTATTACTCACCTCTGCATGTCTGCCAACAATAACTGCAGATGCCTCCAAAGTAGTAAATACAAGTGAGCACAGTATATGCCTGTCAGTGAGCAGCTGGAGGGAGACAGAGACTTCATGGTTGGCTTAGAGGATGACTTCACACTGTGTAACCGCTTTTAATTGATTTCTTTGATTTTGTTTGGACGATGACATGTGGGGTAACGTTGTAAACCAAGAATGCTTTATTCATGGATTACATTGCTCAACATTCACATACAGTTCATTTGCGTCTTTGAAGATGTTTATTTGAATGAATCTAATTTTAGTGTGCAGTAGATTTTTATTTTTAATCATGACAACAAAAGTGTGCTTTTTCTCCCCCATGAAATCCTCTATTTCTCTTTTCTGTTGCATGAAACTCCACCTCCTGTTTGCTGTAGCACAATGCTGTATGGTAGAAACATAATGCAAGCCAACATGAATAATTTTAAATTTTCTAGTAGCCACATTAGAAAAGAAAAAGAAATGGGTAAAATGTGTTGGTATTTTTTTTAACCCGATATATCAAAAATGTTTCAAAATAGGATCGATGCAAAAATTAATGAGATATTTTAATTTTTCACATGAGATTTTAAAGCCCAGTGTACATTTTATACTTTGTATTCAGTTCAGACCAGCCACATTTCAAGTGCCTAGTCATGGGTACTATACTAGACAGTACAGGTACAGCCATCTCCTAACCTGAAGTTCCCTAATAGGTACAGGGAAAGCAAACAGCTTAAGAGTTCCTTTTTGTTGACTAGTCTGCTAAAATTGCTTGTCTTCCAAACCATAGTTTCAGAGTGTATGCAGCTTTCAATTGAACACACTGTGATGTGGACAGGTTAATATTTTGCTTTGGAGGCACTTAGTCATGATATAATTGCATTAAAAAACCTGCACACACAATTTTGATGGTGAAAATCAGATTTAAAATAAAGGTGTTGAATTAAATATTTCCCTTGAAGATAAGTGAGAGAGACTACATTTTGAAAAATTTCAGAATTTATGATTTATGTCCAAATTTTCTTCTATTTGGTCCAAACTTGCTCATTTAATTAACTTTTACTCTTTTTTTTTTCTTTAAATGGAAACCTCTTTTTTAAGTCTCAGCTTTATGGTTTGTTTTCATAATAACTTTCCTAGTTACACTAAATAATATATTTGGAAAGCAAAGCAAAATACAGTTTTCAAAAGATCCATGGTCAGGAAATTAAAATCCATTGCCCCACTGTTATAGATTTCCCTCCCTTGCGAAGGGGTTCAGTAACGAAAATAATCTGGAACAGTTAGCATTCAAAAATACATTGTATCTGACTTGGGGGTCACATTTACTGTATCAGAAAGTTTAGTTATCTTGTATATATTTCCCCTGCTGGTGGCAAATGCTGACTGGGACAGGCAACTTCCACAGAAAGGCAGGAGAATTCAGCCCAGTGGAAGGATTCCTCATGCCCTGCCCCAGAAGTGGCTTCTTCCATAGTTGGAGAGTTAGAGCCTGACTTTGGTTCTAATGTTACATTTCAGTGTTGAATCCTGGCTTCCTTAGGCCCAACAAATACAAGAAAAGCTTTCTCAGGAACACTTGAAATGAGGAGCTTTTATTGTACAGAAAGAATTCTCAGCTGGGCATGGTGGCGCATGCCTGTAGTCCCAGCTATTTGGGAGGCTGAGACAGAAGGATTGCTTGAGCCCAGGAGTTCGAGGTTGCTGTGAGCTAGGCCGAGGCCACCGCACTTTAGCCCGGGCAACAGAGTGAGACTCTGTCTCAAAAAAAAAAAAAAAAAAAATCTCAGTTTGGGGAAATGGCAGTGGGTGCTTCTCAGCTGTGCCTCCTTCCTCTTTCTAGTCTTGCTGGTAGGTTGAATGTGAATGGGCCTGTGTCAGCCAGGATTCTCCAGAGAAATAGAACCAATAGATTTTTGTTTTGGCCTCATTTTATTTATTTATTTTTCTTCTTTCAATAGATTTAGGAGCTACGAGTGGTTTTGTGATACATGGATGAATTGTGTAGTAGTGAAGTCAGGGCTGTCAGTGTACCTGTCACCTGAATAGTATGCATTGTACCCAATAAGCAATTTTTGATTCCTCAGCCCCCTCCCACCTCCTGAGTCTCCAAATCCCATTATACCACTCGGTATTACCATGTATACTCATTGCTTAGCCCCCACTTATAAGTGAGTACATGTGATATATTTTGTTCTTTTTTATGGCTGAGTAGTATTCCAGTATATGTGTGTGTATACAATGTGTATGTATATGTATACAATCACCACATTTTCCTTATCCACTCATCAGTTGATGGGCATTTAGGCCAATTCCATATCTTTGCAAGTGTGAATTTTGCTATAATAAACATATGAGTGCATGTATCTTTTTGATATAATGACTTCTTTTCCCTTGGGTAGATACCCCATAGTGAGATTGCTAAATCAAATGGTAGGTCTACTTTTAGTTCTTTGTGGAATCTCCATACTGTTTTCCATAGTGGTTATGCTAGTTTACATTCCCACCATCAACGGTGTATAAGCATTTCCTTTTTACTAAGTCCAATTCTAACCAATAGATTCTTTATTTATATATATGTAAAGTGTGTGTGTGTGTGTGTGTGTATAAAGAGACTTATTAAAAGGCATTGGCTCATGTGTGATGGAGATGAAGAAGTCCCAGAATCTGTTGCTGGCAAGGTAGAGAGAGACCAATGGTATAAGTTCCAGTCCAAGTCATAAGGCAAGAGAAGATGATGTCCCAGCTCAGAGACAGGCAGAGAGAGTGATTTTCCTTTACTCAGCCCTTTTGTCCTACTCAGGCCTTCAGTGGATTAGACGAGGTGCCCCACCCCTCCCCACATAGGGGAAGACCATCTGCTTTACTCAATCTACTGATTCAAATGTCATTTCACCCAGAAACACCCTCACAGACACACCGAGAATAATGTTTAAATATCTGGGTACCGAGTGGCCCCATTGAGTTGACACATAAAATTAACCATTACAAGGCCTTTCTACCATTCTTTGACAAAGTTGACTTTGTACCTCTTTTTTTCATAGCATACTCCAGTTGTGCCTTTGTACTTAGTAATGTGAATATTAGAATAATGTCTGTCTCCTGCACTAGATGGCTAGCATCCTGAGTGTGTGAACTCCACAATGATACATTATTAAATATTTTAAATATCCAAGTAAATTCACTGACTCAACAAATGTTTCGGGTGACAACTAGATCCAACCAGACAGCATCCAGGAAGCACTATAGCCCTAGTGGTCCTGAAGAAGGCCATTAGCATGAGACTGACTCCAGTGTGGTCAGACTTCCTACTGGGTGGTCAGAAAAGGTATCACTGATGAATTGACAGTGGAACAGAGAACCAGGGACAGATGTAAGGGAGCCAGTTGTATGGCTATGCAGGGGGAGAGCACCCTTGGGGGAGAGGCAGTGAGTGTGAATGCCCTGTGGTTAAATAGAAATGGCCCCAGTGCTCACTAAGCATCTGCCATCACGGTAAGTCATTGTTGATGAGCTCCTC
Organism: Cheirogaleus medius; assembly: GCA_008086735.1. Classification (NCBI taxonomy): domain Eukaryota; kingdom Metazoa; phylum Chordata; class Mammalia; order Primates; family Cheirogaleidae; genus Cheirogaleus; species Cheirogaleus medius. The sequence goes on along the minus strand of VBSM01000949.1, from coordinate 16,044,916 downwards.
TCTTCAGCCCATCACCTAAGACAGGTAGTGAGTGAATATTGATGCTTCATTGACACTTTTCAGGAAAATGGGGCCTTCAGTTGGAATAAATGAGTCAATTTGAAAGTTGTGATAGTCCTTCAAAACTGCTACATACTTGCCACCCTATGAGGTTTGATGATAAAAAGGAGGGTTTTGGAAAGTTTTATTGCTCTAAATACATTCTGTCGCCATATTCACTGGGTACAGCAAGGCGTTCTCAGCTACTTGTACTCGGTCCTGGGTTTGGTTCTAGCTCATCTCTAAACAGGTACCTCTAGTATTATTAATTGCCCTTTCTGCTTTCTAATGCTCAGTTTTATTCTTGTGGCATCACTTTCTCAATAGATGACAGCAAGGGGACAAGATCATTGGCTACTTGCTACAATAGTATGGAGTCGAGAGATTTGGGTTTAGTTCCAAGACTCTTAACAAATACGGCATCCTTGTGCAAATCTTTTGCCTTCTTTGGATCTTAGCCTGCTCATTGGAAAATGAAGGGATGGGAGTAGAGATGCACTTACTAAACTGCCAACTTTGTGTACCTGCAGAGGTATCATTTTTGGGGTGCTTGATAAAAATTCAGATTCCTAGGCCCCACATCAGATCTACTGAATCACAATCTCTGGGATTGTGACCCCTTGAATCTGCACTTTTAATAAGTACCCTAGAGTAGCAGTCCCCAACATCTTTGGCACCATGGATAAGCTTCATGGAAGATAATTTTTCCATGGACGGGGTGGGGGAGTGGAGGGTGAAGGGGGAATGCTTTGGGGATGGTTCAAGTACATTACATTTATGGTGCAGTCAAATCTCTCTGCAAATGATCTTTATTTGCAGCCGCTCCCCGGCGCTAGCATCACTGCCTCAGCTGTGCTTCAGATCATCAAGCATTAGATTTTCATAAGGAGCCACAACCTAGATCCCTCGCATGTACAGTTTACAGTAAGGTTCATGCTCCTTTGAGAATCTAATGCCACTGCTGATCTAACAAGAGTGAGCTCAGGCAGGATGTGAGCGATGGGGAATGGCTGTAAATACACCTGCCGCTCACCTTCTGCTGTGCAGCCCAGTTCCTAACAGGCCACAGATCTGTACTGGTCCACAGCCCAGGGGTTGGGAACCGCTGGATTAAGAGACACTCAGCGGGGCGCGGTGGCTCACGCCTGTAATCCTAGCACTCTGGGAGGCTGAGGCGGGGGAAGATCGCTCGAAGTCAGGAGTTCAAGACTAGCATGAGCAAGAGCGAGACCCCGTCTCTACTAAAATTAGAAAGAAATTAGCTGGACTACTAAAAACATATAGAAAAAATTAGCCGGGCATGGTGGTGCATGCCTGTAGTCCCAGCTACTAGGGAGGCTGAGGCAGGAGGATCGCTTGAGCCCAGGAGTTTGAGGTTGCTGTGAACTAGGCTGACACCACGGCACTCTAGCCAGGCAACAGTGAGACTGTCTCAAAAAATAAAATAAAATAAAATAAAATAAAATAAAAAACAAAGAGAGACACTCTCATAGAGCATCCATATTTAATGGATATATAGAGTAGTCTTTGTAATTGTCCCTCAAGAAAGTAGTATTGTGTGAGCCAGTTAGATCCAACCCAGACAGATACAGAGAATTCTATGGTAACATTAGCAGGAGGTATGAATCATTGAATAAGTAAGTCTTTTCTAGCACTGATAGATCTTAAAGGTTATGTACATCTCTATACATTTGTGCCATTTTTTTCTTTACCCCAAAAGCACAAGAAAGATTTCCATTAAGTATTTGAACAGAAATGGAGCATTTTCCCTCCCATTTCAGTAAATGCTTGCCTTTGATAGCTAGCTTTTAGCTGAGCTCGGAGTCAAGACGAGGCTTGTTTGCTGAAGCGGATCCATCAGAGAGCTTCACCATAAATGCCATAAACCTGTTGATTTAAGGGTTTCAGTGTATACTGTAGGTCATCAAGCCCCAAACAGAGCACATGGGTTTTGATCTGAGGATTCAGTTCTCCATTGTAAATCTGTCAGCCTCGGCTGTTGAGTCAGCTACTGAGAGCAGAATGTCTGTGATACTATTTATCCTGTCATGTCAACTTAGGAGAACAGTTTTTTGTTACCCTCTGTGGAATAAGCCAGTCCCTGGTTAAATGCTACTTTTGACGCTAATGCAGTTTCTTATCTCTTTCTACAGTGTCTGTTTCCTAGAACAGGGCTTCAGGCAATGTAGCTTTAGTCTAAAGTTTTTGACTAGAATGTGGCCAGTTTACAAGGTGCTTCTGAAATCCTGCATACCACTTCTCTCCTTTAAAGAATGTTTTGGTTTCTGCTTTAAAAATAATTAATTGAAATGGCATCTATATAGAAAGGTGCACAAATAGTGAGTACAGACAGTAGTCCCTACTTGTCTGCAGGGTCCCAAGATCCCAAGTGGATGCCTGAAGCTGCAGATAGTACCAAATCCTGTGTGTGCGTGTGTGTGTGTGTGTGTGTGTGTGTGTATATACACACTGTTTTTTTCTTATACATTCTTACCTTTGATAAAGTTAAATGTATAAATTAGGCACAGAGAGAGATTAACAGTAATAAAGTAGAACAATTGTAACAATACATAGGCAGTTCCCAGGTTACAGACAACCCAATTTACAACATTCCATACTTACAAATGGGGTCCCAAGGCTCCCTATAATAATAATTTATAATTAATAATTTGAGAACTAGTTTCTTCTGTGCATGTAAACAAACCCACATGGCATAAGCAATCCATTGGCACGGCATCTTTACGCTAGTGGCTAGCCTCATAGACAGAGGAGCAGCTGATAGAAACACTAGAACGTGAAGAATCAGAAGATCCATTTGATCAGGTCTCATTTATTTATATTTAGGTGGGAGGAGGGAGGAGGGGATGGGTATATACAAACATAATGAGTGAGATGTGCAACGTTTGGGGGATGGTCACGCTTGAAGCTCTGCCTCGAGGAGGGGGGGCATGGGCAATACACGTAACCGTAATATTTGTACCCCCATAATATGCTAAAATTAAAAAAGAAAAGAATCATAAGATCCACACCCGAGAAAATTTACAACAAAAGAATGAGCTGAAGCCTTTTGTCTCATTGAATTGGGATTTGCTAAGCTTGAGGAGCAAGATCCTAACACTGAATGGTTTACAAAGGTTTGCCATGCAGTTAGTGAGAATGTCAACTTCTACGAGGCCATTTACCATGGAAAAGAGAAAAAGGCTGTACCAACAATCCTACACACCTTTTTCAAGAAACTGACTTCAGTGGTGAGCTCCCTCCTCCAGGGACAGAACCAAACCCTGATTCCCCCGCTCCCGCTCCATCCTCTCCAGCGCCCCCTCCGTTGTCATCTTCCCATTAACGTTAGCTACCTTCTAGCCTCAAAAGCGTCCCTGCTGGTAAGCAAGACGTTGATGCAACATTAAGTGATTGTTAACCTTTGATATTCTCTTCTGAAATTTCTCCTATCGAAACTTTTTGTATGAGTTTGTTTTCATGTTCTGTTTGTTTGAATTAAAAGAGCAGAATAGTTTCTGTAACTTATTATTACAGTACAGGGATGGTGGTGGTATTACAGTATCAGTACCACATATGAGGCATTACAGTATTGCTGTTACTTTTACTGTATATGCCCTGTTCATTGGGGATCTGAGTTACATGCAAATCCCACCTAAATAATTTCTCAGGATTGTATCTCGTCTGTAACCCGGGGACCGCCTGTAATGCAATGACAGTTATATGAATGTGGTGTGTGTGTCTGTCTGTCTGTCTCTCTCTCTCTCTCTGAAAATATCTTATTGTACCATCCACATCTATTTTTGGACTGTGGTTGACCTGGGCTTACTGAAACCATGGAAAGTGAAACTGCGGATGAGGGAGGACTGCTGTATACAGCTCAATTAATTTATAGAGAGTGGCATCATTCCAGAAGCCCTGCTCATGTTCAGAAGCCTTTGGTTCCTAATTGTCTCATTCCACAAACATAATTACTACCATGACTTCTATCACTGAAGATTAGTTTTGGCTGTTTTTGAACTTTATATAAATGGGTTCAACAATTTGCTCCGCTTTGATTTGCTTTTGTTCAGTAGGATGTTCATGCTACCCATCCACATAGCTGTAATGTATTCATTCCCATTGCTGTGTAGTATCCAATTTATTTATCCATTCTTTTGTTGACATTTGGGTTGTTTCTGGTTGGGGTATTATAAATACCCTGTTGTGCATATTGTTTTTGTGGATCTTATGAGTATATTCAAAGATATACTCATTTCTGTCTGGTATATTTGTCTAAGAAATGGAAATTCTGGTCATTAAGTATGTGCAAATTCAGCTTCAGCACAAAATGTCAAACAGTTCTCCGAAGTAGTTCTACCAATTTCTATTCCCAAAAGCTGTCTGTATAAGTTTCACTTTTCCTTGTCTTGCAGACACTTGGTATTTTCGTGTTTCTTTTGTTTAATCTTAACTAACGTGGAGTGTGCTTGGTATGTGATTGTGATTGTTTCCCTGGTGACTAAAAATAGGTGAGCAGTCCTGATTTTGGGGGGCAATATTTTACTATTTCACCAGGAAGTGTGATGTTAACTGTAGGTCTCTTTGGAAAATACCCTCTATCAGATTGATGATGATAACTTTTGTTTGTAATTCTTTAATAATTTTATCAGCATATATTGTGACTATGTGATTTTTCTACTTTTCCTTCAGTAAATAGATTGATTTTCCGACTGTTAAGCCATCCTTGTTTCCTGCAATAAACCTTGTTTGGTCATGATGTATTATCACTTTTAGTCGTTGCTTGATTTGATTTATATATATTTAATATTTTCCATTGTATGTTAGAAAAATTGGTCTATACTTTAATTTTCTTGTTACAGCCTTCTCAGGTTTGGGTATGAAAGTGAGGCTGTCTTTGTAAAATGAATCAGAAAATGTGGGTTTTTTCCTACTGCTTTCTTTGGGTTTAATATTCCTTTTGTTTTCTTATGCAGATTCTTAGGTCATCATTTTTCAACTTTTTTTTTCCTTTTCTAATATATGCTTTTAAACATTTCCATATAAGCATTGCTTTAGTAGCATGTCACAAATTGTAATATGTCTACTCTTTATTGCCATTTAAAATACTTTATAATTTCCCTTTGAAATTCTTTTTTTAACTTAAGGACTTTTTAGAAGGAATTGCTTAATTTTCAGGCATTTGGGGATATAAAATGTCTAGTTATGTTTTTGTTTTTGATTTCTAGCTTAATTTCAGAATGTTGAAAGACTATCCATCCGCTAGATGTTTTCAGTCCTTTGATATTTGTTGAGTTCTGCTTTACAGCCTAGATGTGGTCACTTTTATGGTTGAGATAAATGTTTCATATGCATTTGAAACTAATGCAAATACGTCACTGTGTGTACAGTGTTTTATACATCAATTTTGTCAAGTATATTGTGTTGCTTAGGTCATTTTTCTTATGATTTTGCTGGTTGCTTGATCTATCAGCTTTTAAGAGGTGTATGTTAAGTTTCTGGATAGGACTGAGCATTTGTTTGCTTTTTTATTCAGTTTCATCAATTTTGCTTTATATATTTTGAAGTTCTACTGTGGCCTTACACAGACCTAAAATGTTGATATTTTCCTGGTCAATTCACCTCTTTTATCATATGAAATATCTCTCCTTATCTCTAGTGATTATTTCATGTCTTAAAGTCTACTTTGATTAGTATAGCAAATTTTACTTTGGTTGATGTTTTCATGGTATAATTTTGTTCCATCCTTTTACTTTCAACTTTTTTGTCCTTAGTTTAAAGGTGTATCATTTATAAACAGCATATAGTAGAGTTTTAAAAATCCATTCTGAAAACTTTGCATTGTAAATGCAGTATTTTGTTTGAATACCATTAATATAATTACTCATAGATATAGTATTACATCTACTACCTACAGGCATACAACTTTTTATTGCACTTTGCTTTATTGTGTTTCACAGCCATTGCATTTTTTAAAAATTGAAGGTTTGTAGCAACCTTGCATCAAGCAAGTCTATTCATGACATTTTTCCAAGAGCATATGTTTGCTTTAGATCTCTGTCACATTTTGGCAATTCTCACAATATTTCAAACTTTTTCATTATTATATGTGTTGTGGTGATCTGTGACCAGTGATCTTTGATAAGTTGTAATTGCTTTGGAGTATCACAAACCCCACCCAAATAAGGTGGCAAACTTAATGGATAAATGTTGTATGTGTTCTGACTGCTTCACCAACTGGCTGTTGCCCCCTCTCTTTCCCTCTCCTTGGGTCTCACTATTCTCTGAGATAAAAATATTGAAATTAGACCATTTGATAAAGCTATCGTGGCCTCTAAACATTCAAGTACAAAGAAAAGTCACGTATCTCATTTTAAATCAAAAGCTAGAAATGATTAAGCTTAGTGAGGAAGGCATGTAGAAAGCCAAAATAAGCCCAAAACTGGGCCACTTGTGCCAAAAAGCTAGCCAAGTTGTGAATGCAAAGGAAAGTTCTTGAAAGAAATTAAAAGTGCTACTCTAGTGCACACATGAATGATAAGAAAGAGAAACCGCCTTATTGCTGGTTTGGAGAAAGTTTGGTCTGGATAGAAGATCAAACCAGCCACGACATTCACTTAAGCCAAACCCTAATTCTGAGCAAGGGCTTAATCCTTTTCAATTCTATGAAGGCTGAGAGAGGTAAAGAAGTTGCAGAGGAAAAATTTGAAGCTGACAGAAGTTAGTTCATGAGGTTTAAGAAAAGATGCCGTCTCCATAACATAAAAATGCAAGGTGTGAGGCAGCAAGTGTTGCCGTAGAAGCTGCAGCAAGAGTCATCCAGAAGGTCTAGCTAAGACATTTGATGAAGGTGACTACACTAAATTACAGATTTTCAACTGTAAGATGAAACAGGCTTCTACTGGAAGATGATGCCATCTGGAACTTCCATAGCTAGAGAAGAGAAGTCAATACCTAGCTTCAAAGGACAGGCTGACTCTCCTGTTAGGGACTACAGAAGCTGGTGAATTTATGTTAATATCAATGCTCATTTGCCATTCCTCAAATCCCAGGGTGCTGAAGAATTATGCTAAATCTAGTCTACCTATGCTCTGTAAATGGAACAACAAAGTCTAGATGACAGCACATCTGTTTACAGCATGGTTTACTGACTATTTTAAGCCCACTGTTGAGATCTAGTGCAGAAAAAGATTCCTTTCAAAATATATCTGCTCATTGACAATGCACCTAGTCATCCAAGAGCTGTGATGAAGATGTACAAGGAAATTAATGTTGTTTTCATGCCTCCTAACACAACATCCATTCTGCGGTCCATGGACTAAGGAGTAATTTTGACTTTCAAGTCTTACTATTTAAGAAATACATTTTATAAAGCTATAACTGCCATAGATGGTGATTCCACTGATGGATCTGGAAAAGTAAATTGGAAACCTTCTGGAAAGAGTTCACCATTCTAGATGCCATTAAGTACATTTATGGTTCATGGGGATAGGTCAAAATATCAATATTAAAAGAAGTTGATTCCAACCCTCATGAATGACTTCGAGGAGTGTTCAAGGCTTCAGTGGAGGAATTAACTGCTGATGTGGTGGAAATAGCAAGAGAACTAGAATTAGAAGCGGAGTCTGAAGATGTGACTGAATTGATATAATCTCATGTTAAAATTTTAAAGGATACGTACTTGCTTCCCATGGGTGAGTAAAGAAAGTGGGTTTTATGAGATGGATTCTACGCATGGTGGAAGATGCTATGAACATTGTTGAAATGACAAAGGATTTAGAATATTGCATAAACGTAGTTGATAAAGCAGTGGCAGGGTTTGAGAGGGTTGACTTCAGTTTGGAGAGAAATTCTACTCTGAGTAAAATGCTACCAAATAGCATTGCATGCCACAGAAAAACTTTTGTGAAAGGAAGAGCCAACTGATGTGGCAGACTTTACTGTTTTATTTTAAGAAATTGCCACAGCCATCCCAGCCTTCAGCAACCACCACCCTGGTCAGTCAACAGCCACCAGAATTGAGGCAAGACCCTCCACCAGCAGAAAGATGATGGCTTGCTGAAGGCTCAGATGATGATTAGCATCTTTTAGCAATAAAATATTTTTAAATTAAGGTGTGTACATTATATTTTTAGAAATAGTGCTATTACACAATAAACTATAGTATAGTGTAAATATAACTTTTATATGCACTGGGAAACAAAAATTTGTATGGTTCTCTTTATGGTGATATTCACTTTATTACAGTGGTCTGGAACTGAAGCTGCAATATCTGAGATATTACCTGTCTTGATTTGCAAGATATTACCTGTCTTGTCCCACTGTATGTGTCTATTATTTTTTTTAACCTGTTATGACATTGTATATTTTCAATCACAGCAGACAAATGAATATTACCAAAAAAAGACAAAAACCCAAAACTACAGTTCCAAGAAGAGGAGTTAGATATTATATACTTTTTATTTGTTTTTTATTTCAGTATATTACAGGGGTACAAATGTTTAGATTACGTATACTACCCTTGCTCAACCCGAGTCAGAGCTTCAAGCATGTCCATACCCCAGATGGTGTGCACCACATCTATTAAGTGTGAATATACCTATCTCCTCCTCCCCCCTCCTGTCTGCCTGACACCCAGTGAGTGTTATTACTGTATGTGCACTTAAGTCTTACTATAGCCATATTTCAGGCACGGCTATATTACCACTATTTTACAGAAAAAGAAACTATTAGAGAAGAATTAGGGACTGGGTGTGTGTGTCCCCCACATCCTTTCCCACCCCCCATTCATATGTCGAAGCCCTGACTCCTAATGTGGCTATGTCTAAAGGTAGGGCCTATGAGGAGGTAATAAAGGTTAAAATGAGGTCAGAAGAGAGGGGAACCCTAATCTGATAGGACTGATCCCCTTTTAACAAGAGGGAGAGACACCAGAGATCTCTCTCTACCCCAAATGAGGACACAGTGAAAAAGTGGCTGCCCCTCAGCTAGGAAATGGGGCCTCACCAGGTACCAAATTGGCTGGCAGTTTGATCTTGGATTTTGCAGCCCCTAGAACTGCGAGAAAATAAATTTCTGTTGTTTAAGCCACCCAGTCTGTGGTGGTTTGTTATGGCAGCCCTGGCAGGTAATATAAGAGGTTAATCACTCAAGGTCTCTCATCTATTAAGGCAGAGGAATAACTTTGTAGGCATAATATTAGTTTCTTATTTAGGAAAAGTTATACTTAAGAACACACAAGGAAGGGGTGATTTCTTAAGCAGAATTTCTTCAATATGAAATGGAGCTGAAACCTGGCTATAGTCTCTCTGCTCATTTAGAGCATTAAAATAAATCCGTTCTATTGATGATTGAAATCAGAGCCGCACTGGGCTCCGAGTTGGACATTGCAAGCTGTTCTCCCAAGTGGAGTGGAGAGGTGCTCCAGACAGGGAAACGAATTCTGTTGTTTCAGTTTAATTTTCATTCAGAGTCTAGACCTTTTGGATGCACTTGACGAAGAGCTGCTTGTCTGGACGTGAACTTGGATCCACTTAGCTGTCAACATGCCCCTGAGGAGTCCAGATTTTCTCTCCCAGTCCCAACACAGGGGTGGCCAAAGGCTGCTTCAAGACAAACACTCCCTTTGTCTGGATTTTAATGTCACTTTTAGTCAGAGCTGATCTGCCCAAATTCACTCTGAATTTTTTCCTCACCAGTGGCTAAGGTAATTAACAGCAGTGCAAAAAAAATTTCCCCCCACCCCACACCCCCAGAGGCTCTGACCTTGTTCTTTCACTAAGACACTGTTCAAACATCCTTTTCGGTAAAAAATTCTTCTCTGATGCTCCAAGATTGAGTTTAAGAATTCAGGCTTTGAGCTCTTGAGGCTTGCTTTTGTCGTCATGCCGCATTGCAATTACCCATGTGCTTGGCCACCTCCCTGACCAGATAGGTGACCCCTTGAGAATAGAGACTCATCATAATCATCTTTGCAGCCTCAGCCTGGCAGAGGATCAGTCACATTGGATGCAAAGGATCCAGAGTGGACGGTGTGAGAAATAGATTAGAAAAGTGGATGGACGGAATGACTTGGGTCGGGCTTTGGGGAATTATATTCTCTCATCACACAAACAGGTCCAACAAACAAAACTCTCCAGCATTATTCACTATCCCATCAACCACGCACTTGAGTGTCAAATTATGTTTGCTTTTGTTTCCAAGGTGGTTTTTAAACGGTATTTAGCCACACACAATTTACAGTGAACTTTCTTTGATTTTATTTTATTCTTATATTACTGTCATTGGTTCTGTTAGTAGCTTGTAGAGAAGCTCTGGGTCACTGTGATGATTTGGTATGATGGCATGGAGGTTCATACTCTAAATCCATCTCCTCCCAAATTTAAATGTTTGTGGCCCTGAGAAGTTATCCTCCAAATCTGTTTTCTTGTTGCCCTGAGGAAGCTCCATCTTCCCTTTGGTCGTTGGCATCTATTGCCTTCTGGAGTTTTATGATTGTTTTAGCAGAAATGCAGAAGTCAATTCAAGCTCTCCATGTTTTCATTCATACTTTTCTTTCCTCCTCCACTTCCTCCTGCTAGGAGACACAGATGTCTTCAAAGGCCAAGGCTTTTGAGTCACAGGAACTACTGTTTAAAGAATTTTCAGAGGGTGGTACTCTGAAGAAAGCTTGATCCAAAAGTAACTCCACTTGTCCTTCAGATCTCTGCTCCAAGGTCCCACTGTATGGAAGCCTGCCTTCCCATCCAGCCCCCTTTCCCAGCTAGATTCATTTAAGTCCTTTTGTTTTACACTTTCATGCATTGTGACTCTTCCTTTCAAAGAACTTATCTTTGTAATTTTACACTTAATTTTATGATTCTTTGGTTCTTGTCTCTCCCACTAGACCGTAAGTGTAGTGAGGCAGGACTGTGTCTTATTTTTCTCACCGTCTCTGATTTATATGAGTATTCAACATATAATTTTGAATGAATGAATGAATGTGTGAATGCCTCAGTCTCCCCTAATAGATAATAAGCTGGCTGAGACATGAAGGCCACTTAGATGTTGTTCAGAGGACCTGACTCGGCAACAGTCTGTATTCCAGGCAGAGGGGACCCAGAGGCCAGGGAACTGTTGACTTATAGCCACATTGGTCAAAACTACCCACCCCTCTACTTTCCATCCTTGCATATGATGTGGTAGTGTGATGTGGTGGGTTGGAAATATAGGCTCTGAGGATAGACAATCTTGAGTTCAAATCCTGGCTCTGTCACTTCGTAGAGTTGTGACATTGGGAAAGTTGCTTCCACCTTCGTATTGCCTACCTCCAAATATCATCGTGTGGATTAAATGAGGTGACGTAAAGCATGCTCAATAAATGCTGGTCATTGTTATTAATATTAATAATTATCCCAAGGATAAAAAAATTCTCTGGACTTATATTTATCACTCTACCTCTTAATGATAATAATACCCTTTTAATAATAAATTCTTGTCTTTCCCACTTATCATCTATGTGACCTTGGATAAGTTACTTCTTTGTGCATTACTTGCCTTAACCGTAAAGTTGGCATTATTATTATCTGTCTCAATAGTGAAACTGAAATTGAGTTAATGGATATGTATATCACAAAGATTGAAACAGTACTAGGCACATGATAAGCAGTTAACCTAGCAGCTGTTGTTGCAATGTATAGTAATGATGATAAAATAATTATTAACAGTGTATCATCATGTGATTGTAGCCCATTAAATGCTTCATGTGTATTTGATAGAGGTTGTGTTTCAGTGACATCGTGGGTCATATCCCACATGGAAGCCAGAGGCAGAGGAGAGGAACTGGCTGGAGTTCTTGGTCTTGAGCCAGGCATCTCTTAAAACTGCAGAGAGTTAGAATGATTTTGTAAGAATAAGAACTGGAAAGTTAAAACTTTGTTCTCTGGGGGGCCACAATGCTAACCCAGGCTTTCTTTGTTTTGCAAAAATGTATTTTCTGCTGTTAGTCTCTAATTATTCTCGTTGGTCAAATGCAGTTTTGTGTATCAAGGGGAAGGGAAGGCACATGAACAGTCTCCTACTTAATGTTGATTTTTAAAGTTGTTTACATTCTGCTTAAATCTGGGACTTAACATTTTGCTCTCGGGGTTGAAAGTCCCATTAGTAATCTCAGCCAGCTCTCACTAGTGGGCTCAATTCTTTCCTTCTTCTGCTCCCGGCCACGCCCAGGGATTCACAGAAGTCTGGAAGGGCCCCTTCTGGGTTTGAATCTCTGTGATTAAAAAGATGCTCCCAGGACAGTCAGGATAATGGACACTGCTGGCCCCTGGACCTACCTCTAGAAGAGGACAGGTGTGATCAGAGACAGAAGAGCTGGACATCTGCTAGTGGAGTAGTCCTTTCTTTGGGCCAGAAGCAAGTGGTGGGTCATGGTTTGTGCTATAATAGGAAACTCAGGAAATTGAATATCTCATTATGTAACTAAAGTTCTTATATATCTGTGTGTTTGAAACTGTTCTAGAAGGAGGCAGAGTATATTAGGGTTCCCCAGAGAAATAGAGCCAACAGAATCAATAGGTAAATAGGTTAGTAGGTAGGTAGTTAGATAGATACATACGTATATAAATAAGAGGGAATTTATTGTAAGGATTGGCTCCTGCCATGATAGAGGCTGAGAAGTCCCACCACATGCCATCTGTAAGCTGAAGAACCAGGACAGCTAGGGATGCAATTCAGTCTGAGCCTGAGATCCAAGGAAGGTGAAGGTGGACACTCTTAACTGAAAGCTAAAGGCGAGAGAGAGAGTGGGGAGAGGGGAGAGGGGAGAGGGAGCTCTTCCCAAAAATCCTCACAGACACACCCAGACATAATGTATTATCAGCTAACTCGGTATCCCTTAGCCCAGTCAAGTTGATACATAAAATTAACTGTCACACAGAGCTTGTGAATTCTGGTGTCAGACAAGGACATTATAGCACAATGACTAAGGCTCTGGCACCGGAGCGAGTTCAAATCCTGGCTCTACTATTTGATGGCCGTGCGATTTGGGCAAGTTACTTAAATAAATGCTCTGTGCCTCCCTTTCCACATCTCTAAAGCAGGGTCAGTGGTGTCACCTACTTCAAAGGACTGATGAATGAATTTGAGTAAAACTCTGAAAATGGCATCTGGTCCATAGTAAACATGTTGCTATGTGTTATCTTCAACTATCATGCCTTGGTTTATGTCCTACTCTGGTTTCTCTCAAAGCAGAACCTGATATGAGGATATGTCCAGGTAGTTTATTTGGAAGGTGATCCCAGGAGGAAGTGAACAAGCAGAGAGAAATGAGATAAGGAAGGAAAACCAACAGTGTGAAGGTGTCTCTAGAGGAAACTTCTGGGGGTCCTGAGCTCAATTCTGCCAAGATCTCTTGGGAACCATACAGAACATCTCCTAGAATTCATCTTGAAGGAGGGCCTTCATGGGGTCCTGTCTTCTAGTTGGGGGTTTCCCTGGGAGTCTTAACTCACTCCACCTTCAAGGGTGAGTTGCAGGCTGAGTGAACTCCAGCATGGGAGAAAGCCACAGGACACAAGTGCACAGATACCCAGTGCTGGCTGGAGGTGGGCTGTGGGCAGCTGAGGCAAGGCTGAGAGCTCACCCTGAACTGTCCACTGCAGCTGGGGCGGAGATCAGAGGAGGCCGCAGAGGGTAGCGCAAGCCACCCACGGAGGTCTTCTCTGAGGCCCTGAGTCGGGGGCGGGTTTTCAACTATGCCCGGTCAGAGATTCCTTTTTAAACTTTACTGGCTTATTTGAGAAATCTGGTTGATTTACTCTAACCACTGTCCCCATGTACTTCTCAGTACCGGAAAGTCTTTTTGTTTATTTTATAGAGAGTTGTACCTGGCTAGGTGTTTCCTATAAGCCACTCTCTCTCTCTT
>VBSM01000949.1:15970300-16030877 GCA_008086735.1 Cheirogaleus medius | reverse complement strand
TCGAGTGATCCTCCTGCCTCGGCCTCCCAGAGTGCTAGGATTATAGGCATGAGCTGCTACACCCGGCCTAGCCATTTTCTTCTTAAAGATAGATTGTATAGGATGCCAGGCTACGGACAGCAAAGCTATCTGTAATTAATTTATGTAAGAGATAATTATGTGGGGACATTATAGTTATAGTTGTAATTATCATTATGAGTAGCAGGAATAGCAGCAGTAGAAATAATGAAGTCTTGGTTGCATACTGAATAGAATCTATTGACCCGTATTGAGTGCTTGGTGTAACCCAGGCACTATCCTGTGTGCTTGGTGGCATTATACTACTTTCAAGACAATGCTATGAAATGTGTAGTGTTTTTTCCTCATTTCTTGATTAAAACAACTGAAGGTCGGAGACATTAAGCAACTTTCTAGGCTCTTAACACCAGCCAGTAGTAGTCTGTTACTCAGAAGAAATAGCAGGCATCACTTAGTTTTATCTTCTTTTGGGGGGGGGGGGGGAAGCATACAAAGTTTAGAAAGCTGAAGCTTTCCATTTCAAGAGATAAAAGCTTGACTTATCTGATTTAAGTGAAAAGGGAGTATCTGGTTCTCACTCTGGGAAAGTCAGGTGCTAAACTACCGTAAGGATTTGGTTTATCTCTGTCTCTCGGGTCTGCCTTCCTCCCTGTTGCTTTCTCCCCCATCCTCCCCTGCCCTCCAAGTGGCGGCCACAGCAATACTAGTCTTACTTCCTACCAGTTAACAGTTCCAGATGCAAGACAGCAAAGTACGCAGACTGACCCATCGGCTGGGATTGAGATAAGCTCATCTCTAAAGCCTAGTAAAGTGGCAACCCCCAAAGCTAGTGGAGGGTCTAGCTGCTCACTGAATCACATGGGATTAAAGCAGGATGGGGGGCATTTTCCCACAAAGAGGTGTTGCTTCTGGCCCATAAGAGGAGATGCCAGGCAGGCGAGGATGCTAATAGCTACTGTGTAGACTCATATCCTGTAGTTTTACATACATATATATTAATGTAAGTAAATTGTCATTTTGAATATTCAACATCTCCCTGCAGCAGCCACTGACTATTTTTTTTCTCATCATACCTAAATGTCTACGTACATATTTTCAATCATCTTTCTCTTCCAGTCTTGAATTTTCACTCCTTAACCTATTTCATCTGTTTTCTTCCTAGAACACTAGTTCTCAACCATAGGCAACTTTGCACCCCAGTGGATATGCAGTGATGTCTAGAGACATTTTTGGTTGTCATATCTGGGTGGAGGGGGAGGTGCTACTGTCACCTAGTGGGCAGAGGCCAGGGACACTGCTAAACTTCCTACAGTGCACCGACTGCCTCTGTCTCTGCACCAACAAAGGCTTTTATCTGGCCCCAAATGTCAGTGATGCTGAGACTAAGAAACGGTCTCCAGATCAGTGCCTTAAAACAGTTGCTGCCAAAGTTATCAAGGAGGTTGCTCCTTGTTGCGAAGTTGGTGGGTTCTCAGCCTTTGGATTATCTGGCTTTTCTAAACTGCTGGATGACTTTGATCACTGCCTTATGGAAGCCCTCCGTGTGTGCCCTTGGCATATGTGGTTATTAGACCACCTCCTGGGATCCCTGCTATTCTTTGGACGATTTCTTCCTCGTTTCTTACCCTCATCATCCTTTGTTATCAGGCATCCAAAATCCAAATCCTGGGGCCATGGAGCATGTGTAAGGAAATAAGGCAATGTTGATGCACGAAGGTGGGCACAGAGGACCCTGGCAAACAGGGACAGAAGGATTCATCTCAGTAGGGAAGGTGTTTACTGCCTCCACTTTATCAGAGTCTGAGATCCAGAGCTGCCTGCTTCTCCGAGTTTTGCAGGCAAGCCCACATCTGGATGTTATACGTGAAATTTTCCCATGTTTAACGTGGGCGACTTATTCAACATTTTTGTAAGCTCTGTGTGGGCAAAACAAAGCACATCTCTATGTTATCAGTTTGAACCACCTCTGCCTTCAATATGAATACTTTCTGAGGTTTTTTGTTTGTTATAAACTCTCTCTTCTTACGCTCTGTATAGTAGACAAATTTTCCTAGTTCTTGGAATAGATTAACATCAGATTCTATGAGGCCTATATATCTCCAATTCTATGAGGTCTATAGATCTATGAGTCAAGATAAATACATTAAACTTGTCAAAAGGAAGATCAAGAAGCTCGTTCTCTTCAGAATGAGTTATTAATTTCTTTGAATGTCATATCCACTGGGTGATGGTGATAATGAAACTGATTGCACAGGAAAAGTTAGCATGGTGTATTAATACGATAGCCGCAGCATTTAGGAAGTCTGATGTCCTCTTATATTTGTACTTAGGAAAATTGTCAAAATAAAGACTCAGCCCTTTTTGTACAATATATTTCACTTAACATAGGAATAAACACACAAAGTTCCCCCTTTCCACACAGTCGATTTTTCTTCTTTCCCATGTCTAAATCAGATGTTAAAGCTATTTTTCTTCTTTGCATGCAGAAATAATAGTGTTGGACTTGGAACAAGATGAGTCTCTTAAAAAGCGATGCAGATTGGCACTTGTTTAGTGAACAAAGTTGGGATATGCTTTAATGTGCAACTCTCTGAAAACAATGTTTTTGCAGTTCACCTGGTGTCTCTGGTTTACAAAATAAACCATTCTCTGTTTCTTACACGCGTTCTTGGAATCTTGATTTCCCCCATGCACTGGAATTTAGAACTTCCTCTTTCCAGGTTTTCTCTTGACCAGTTCTCTTACTTTGAACATTTGTTTTTCGATTAAGATTTTTACCTTCAAATATTTCCTTGCAGTTTTGGTCTAAAATGATTTTTCAACCTTGTGGTTCTGATAACAACTTCCTTCAAAAATTACACTAATCATGTGAAACTGGTTCATAACCCATATGGTGTCTGGAAATAGTTATTATTAAGTGACTTTATGCTGAACTGCAGTCATTTCTTTTTTTTGTAGAAAGGCTGTGATCTGTTTTTAATTTATAGCAGTTTGAAGCCATATCGACTTTTTTTTTCCTGCTGATATTTCAAATTTCCCATTGTGGCAAACAGAGTCAGTTGATTAATCTCTTGGCTTCCCTCACTGTCAAGTGGCAATGGCTTTATTTATCCAATTGGAATGTCTAGAGATTAAAAATTCGTTGATCCTAGGTAAAATTCAGGCGGAGTATGGTAGAAAGTTATAGATGACTGTGGTTTAGTGCTAGAGCTTAACAGTGAATGGCTAGTGAAAATCCAGGCTTTCCCATACTAGCTGGGTGGCCTTGGGCATGTTGCTTAACTTTTTTTGAGGCCACTTTCCTCATCTACGAAATATTAATGGTATTTCCCCTATCCTAGAGTGCTTGTAGGAGAACTACATGAGATTAAGCAGCTTGGTACCCTGCCCAGTCCGTAGTGATAAGTGCCTAATCAACATGAAGCACTAATGTTGATTAAAACAGGATAATGATAATGTTGATAGTAACAGGGCTTGTGGCCATCATGTCTCTAGAGTGGCTCTAAAAATGCTGAAAGGCTTTTCCAATTCAGGTTCCTCCAGAACCCTATTGCCATTGTCCATTCCATATTTTCATTATTATTATTACTTTTTTTTTCTTTTTAACTCCTCCTCAGTGTGAGGGCCTCTGGTAGGTGCTGGAGATGAAATGATTGACTTTTTGTTTTTATTTCAGCATCTTGTGGGGGTACAAATGTTCAGGTTACATATATTGCTTTATCAGGGCATGCTAATCCCTTCATCCGCCTTCATGACCTAATCACCTCCCCAAAGGCCCTCCCTACCTCCTAAGACCACCATCTTGGTGATTTGGTTTCAACATTTGAGTTTAGGGGAGAGGCACGAACATTCAGATCATAGCAGCTGGTTTATATGCCAGCTCAGGTGTAGGGCACTGTCTGTTGGACCATTGGTGATGTAGTGCAAGCCGTCCAGCCCCTGCTGGCTCACGCTTGCCCCACACCCCCCTTTAGGATGAATGCGTACCCCCAGGCAACTTTTCATTCTGAGACCCCTGCATTAGACCCGTGGTACAGAGAAGACTGCCCTGCACTGAGCATTGTATTTAAGGGGGGGCTGCACATTGGTTTCTAGGCAGAGCATGGCCACTCCATGATCTCAGACAGGTCACGTCTGCTCTGGACATGTGTTTGCACCTCCATGGTGACCAGAAGGACACTAGGATCCCTTTCAGTTTTAACGCACTTTAAACTCTAAATGTGGCTGACTTTTGGTGAAATCATGATCAGCATGTTATCCCTTCCAGGGTACCTGTGGATTCTTGATTCTGGGTCCTTTCACTTCTTTAACAACCAGCTCTTCCTGCTCTTTCAGATGCCACGAGCTCTCCATACTGTCTGAAAATTCCCTCTGCCAGCTCACTCATCAAGCCAGGATAGGGAGGGATTTGCTGGGTGCCAATTATACCTTCTGATTTAATGCCTGATTAAATTCAATAGTCAATGAGATACATTCTTATTATGTCAAAAGGGTATCATTTTATAGCATTTAATATTTTTGCATGAGGATATGCCATCTTGGATGTAAATTCCATCGAGACAGGGACACTCCTGTGTTCAACCAGTATTCTTGGTGCCTGCTCCATGCTAGGAACTCAGGTCAGCAAGGGAAATGCAGCAGTGAGCAAAATGAAGCACCCGCCCTCCTGAAGCCTGTACTCTAGGGCGGGGACGTGGACCACCAGCAGAGGCAGTTATAATCTGTTAGAGGTTAAAATGTTCTGGAGGAAAGTAAAGCAAGGGGCGGGCGTGAGGAGTGGTGGGGTGGGGATTCCATACAGGGTGTTCGGGGAAGCTTTTGCAGAGGATGACACACGAGCAGGAGGAAGTGGAGTGTGAGCCAAGTGGGGAGAAGTGTTCTGGGCAGAGCAAACAGGACTTACAAATGCCCCACACAGGAGCATCATGTCTCACATATTCCAGGATCAGCACTCAGGCCAGGAAAGCTGGGGTTCAGTTTATGAGGAGAGCATCAGGGAAGAAGGGGTGAGTTCAGGTCATGCAAATCATGAAATTAACATGACTCCAACCCACCCCACCCCACGTAAACCACTATGAGAACTTCCGATTTTACTCTGAGCTGGGCAGGAGCTGCCCAAGCATTCTGAGCTGAGGAGCGCGTGTTATCACTTGACCTGGGCTGTCGTCTCTCCTGTAACGTTATCAGTTGTGCCTGATGCATAGTATATGGTCAGCAGTTTGATTAAGTGATACTTGTCATGTTCCTTTTCCCGTACGATGACTGGACATCTCCAATATGGAGGGACTGTTTTCCTGATACCAAAGTGTCTATAAATATATGTAGTCAGTAGAATTCCTTTTTTTTTTTTTTTTTTTTTTAGGTAATAGCAGTATCAGCTACGTTTCTCAAAGTCAGAGCACCTCTGTCCAATTTGCCAAGCTCCCCTCTTTCCTTGATGTGGATGGGTCTCTTCGTGAGGCTCTTTGGAAACTCATAAAGTGCCAGTATCAGTTGGTCTAAAATGAATTCGTGGTACCCCTTGCCTGCCCCCTGCATGAAAGTAAACAGTACCTTTTCTTTCTTTTTGAACTTGAAACCAAATAGAGTTGTTATTTTTGCTGTTGTTTTCAGATATTATCATCCTAATATTTCTACCTCCAGCAGGTTATAGATTGTTCATAAAACCCTTTGTAGTTATTAAAAGGGAGATTAATTGAATTTCATTAAGTTGACTCCTCGCCTCTTCCTGGCCGTTGGGACTAGGTCAGGAACACCCAAATAATGACTTGCTATTTGACATTACCCGGTCCCAGCTTGTTTGCCACAAATTCATGTAGTCTTATATCAGACTGAGACCATTGAAGGTTTGGTTTCTAAATATGCCACATGTCTCTTCCCAAGCATTTATGCATTTAATTTATGCTTATAGGTAGATAGAAATTCCTGTTTTTAAGAAGTGGCTTGATGTCTTCTAGATCAAAAAGAAACACAACATATAAATGTGGGGTCATCAGACAATTTATTGCATAAAGTCGATGGAAGGGTGGTGACGTGGTATGTGGCAATATCAGCAACATATTTGATGCAGACCTGTCAACACTAGCCACGTGGCTACTGAGCGCTTGAAACATGGCTAGTGCAACTGAGGCACTGAATTTTTAATTTTATTTTAATGAATTAAATATAAAAATAGCCCCGGGTGGGTGGTGGCTACTGTACTGGATGGTGCAGACTTCATGTGAAGAGGTTTTCTACAGGGACCAGCAAGGATGGGTAATTCCTTACAGGTGATAAACAATGAGACCAATGGCTCTTTTCTTCTTTGATCTGCACAGTTACCTACAGAAGAGATGGGTACGCTCCTTAAATTCTCTTCTCTACCTACTATGGCTAATTCAACCCTTGTAAATCTACATTCTTCTTTAAAAAATTTATTTACTCCATCTTTCCCACGATTGCTTGGTTTCCATTGCTTTTATATCTTGCAGAAACCCATGCAGTAGCTTCTGATGGACTTTTTAGCCTCAGTTGTTCTCTTCCTTTTAATCCATCCTCCCCATTGCAGCCACACCCACTCCCCTCTTTAATAATCCCTGATGTGTCTACATATTTCTCAAGGTAAAGCTCAAAGTCCTTTAGCTTTAATGAACATAGAGGCTTTTGTGACTTTTAGTCCACGTTGTAGAATTCTGACTATTTCAATGTCAGCTGAAGGTACGCTTGGTAATAATTTTATTTTGAATCAGACGTAGGTACACGTTATCTTTTTAATGTTTACATCTTATGAAAAATCTGCCATTTTCCACTCCTAACAGCGTGTGCATGCCAGCGCACATAGCCTTTCTGTGCTTCACGAATCAGATAGCTGCAGGCAACTGAGCCCCTCTCCTCCTCCTCACCTCTGCCCCCTCACCTGGAGTTCCTTCGCCCACCCTCACCTGGTTCACTTGGCTAACTCTAGCCTCATTAAGGACTAGGGAGCCTGAGGCTTTCGGGCCACATGTGACCCTCTGGATCCTTGTGTGCAGCCTTTTGACCGAATCCAAACTTTGGATTCGTTCAAGGGGCTGTACTTGGGGATCTGGAGGGCCACGTGTGGCCTTGAAACCACAGTTTCCCCACCCCTAAGCTTAGATATATCCCCTCTACTAAGAAATCTTTCCAAGAATTTGTTAGGTGCCCTTTGAAAGGTCTCTCAAGCTCCTAGGTTGTTGGGGGGGGGTAGGTAGAAAAGGGCTGTCTTGTGATGTGTGTTTATCTGTCAGTCTGGTCTCATCAGGTGAGAACTCGAACACCCTGAGGGCTTCGGCCAGCCCTGCTTCATTCCTCATTCCCAGGGCCTAGGGCAGTTTCTAGTGCATTATAATTACACAATATTTGTTGAATGAATTAATCTGACAGTCATGCACTGTCATGAAAGATTTCCAGGCCACCATGTGCCTCCCCCAAAAAGAAAATAGTAGCAAGCAAAATAAAACCAACCCCCTCCTATGGGCTATAATCTTATACACATTTTGTGGGACTAGGTCATACACAGGTTGGGCTTCTCTCACTTTTACTTGTTGCTGAATCACTTCCCTGATTCTCCACCTAATGACTTCTTCATTAAGTTGGCTGCTGCCAGCTTCATTAGAAGTTGCTATCTTGTCACAAAAGCACCATTTGGACATTTAAATCAAATGCTTGTTGATAATCTGTTACGCATCAGGCACTGGTCTTGGTGCTGGGAAACTGGGTATTAAAAAAACTAGACTAAAACATATAAGGTTCTTCCTCTCTGCTATCCTGAACCCTGCTGGGGGAAGGTAACAACTAGTCAATCAAGAAATATATCTTCAGACAGTGACACAGCAAACGAAACAGGCCAACCAGGCATTCACTATGTGGAAGGCATTATTCTCAGTGGTTTGCATATATTATTAATGCATTTACTACTCAGAGCAAGCCTGTATCTTTCACTTATCCTCATTTTATGTTAAGGAAACTGAGGCACAAGGCTCAGTAACTCACCCAAGATCACAAGCCTTACGAGCAGCAAAGTCAAGAATTTGAACCCAGACATTTGGTTCCAGTCTGTGGCATGACCACAGTGCTCTCTGAAACTATGACTTAATAAAGAGTATTTTTTGATTAGATGGTCAGGGAACAACTTTCTGAGTGAGTGAACTCAGCCTTGCAGAAAGCTTGGGGTTTATAGGAATGAATGCTGTAAACCCCAAGCTCTCTGAAAGCCAAAAACAGGTTTAGCAAGTTTAAAGAACAGTGGAAAGCTTTGCCTACCTAGAAAGTCTTAAAGGATGGGGGATGGGGTGGTGTAGGGGTGAGAAACAGAGCAGGCCCTTCCTTTCTCATCCAAGCTGCCTAGATGAGTCCACAGTGTAAATAAACTACTAGGTAGAAAAGGCCCAACTTGACTCACCGTTTTGGTTGTTGATGGACAAGTGTAAGTTACTGGCCATTATACCAGTTCGCATGTGATCTTAGCTATGGTTAGAGGATCAAATAAAACTCAACATCTTGCCGCTGGTTTCCTCGGTGTGATCGTGGTGAGTTACTGACCATGCAGCCTGTAATTGCTCCTTTAAAGGAAAGACATGAGAGCAGAAGCAGTTTGCTTTTAAAATGCTTTGCATTAAAATAAAAGAATGGTGGGATAGGGAGTGAATTGCAGCTTAGGAGTGTGAGTGGCCAGAGCTATGCTACAGCTGCCTTGTGTGTGTGCTCTTGCGTAGCCCATTATGAGATTGCTTCCAAGAACCCAGTTGTCTGTTTTTATTGTAATCTGGAAGCCTAGACATACTTGGTTTGTTGAAATGCAATTTATCCCATGACAAGGGCTGACCTGAGCCACTTACATTTTGAAATACATTGTAAACTGCTCCATGACCCAACACAGACTGATGCAGAACTATCCAACACGAGAGGGAAATGAGCCAAAGTTTGGCAAGAAAGCCACTTTCCCTCTTTTTGCCACACTCTGCTTGTAATAGGAAGAGAATTTGCATGACAGTCGGATGAGCCAAGGAAATCTATGACAGCATGAGGAAAAACTTGGAAATCACTGCACATGTTCAATTAATCCCTCAGTTACATGTTAGCGAGTTAACAGCACATGCATTTGCCTAATGCCTTATTTATGTCTCTCTGAATCTGGACATCTGGATGCAGAGCCTTAGTATACAAATGGCGCTTTGCTATTTTTGCCTCCAGGCTCCCGTTCTTCATCCCCAGCATTTGTTCTGAGTGGCGATTTGGATGCCGCATGAAGGAAAGCATAGTTCACAGAACAGAAATGTTTACCCAACTTGCAGGCTTCTGTAGTTTGTTTCTGCAGGAAGGCACCAAGAATTTGCAAGCTTCCAGACTTCACAAGGTTAAATAAACCATGCCTTTTATTCCAACCTTCTAAGAAAGCTGTGTTTATCTACCTGCCTCATGTTAAGGTGACCATTCATTGATCTCTTAATGTATGTCCTTTACCAAGCTATGTGCTTTTTCAGGCTTGTATATATATTTCCAAACAGTACTAAAAAGAGCATTCCACGTTGTCCTCATTTGACAGATAAGGAAAGCATAAGACCAAGGGAAGTTATGCAATGGTCCAAAGTTGCAAAGATTTTAAGGAGTGCAGCCAGAATTTGAATCTAGGTCCAGACTCAAAAACTCTCAAGTTTGTGTTTTTTTCCCCCTCTGCTCAACATAGACTTCATATATACCCAAAGATATTTTTTCTTCAATAATTACATTTGCATGTGACATATCTGTGGAGTTAGCTTTGTGCTAGGTGATCTGGCAGATATAAAAGAAGGGAAAACAAGAGCCCTAGTTAGCAAGACATGACTTGTACATAAGAAATGCTTCAAAGACAAGGTTGAATTAGGGCAGGGGTCACTAAGTGAAATGTTTATGGGCAACAGGCAAGTAATGTAATGAGGGATGTGGGAGGGGTGGGGACCTCAAGGAACTGGAGAGCTTATATCATATCTTTATGGGACAGCCACTCCCTAGCTGCTGCCCAATAGTTGTATATATAAAACAGAATTTCTGGCTTCTCTTGAAAAAGCGGATGAAATGACAATACTGAGTTCAAATTCCTTCCTGGAAAAAAAATGTTAACACTGAGAGGAACCAGAAAAACATACCAAGGACCAGGTTGGGCCTGTGGATATAAGTTTGTAATGTCTGCACTAGAAGATTGGTTTTCAAACCCTAGAAATTTGGATTCCGAAAGTGTGGGTTGGGTGTGGGTATTTGCATCTTTAAGCCTGGTGTTCAGTCAGGTTGAAGATGGGCTCTGAGACCCCTAACTGGGCTGCGATGTTATATAGCACTTTTATTGCTAAGTATGCACCAGGCTGTCAAGGGCTCTTGCTGTCTTGTGCAGAAGTTGTATTTTGCATCACACTAAGTTATATACATCTCATTCCAAGTGAAATAAATTAGAATTTCAGGTATGGAAGAACCCTTAAAAAATCATCAAGCCTAATATCTTTATTAAGTAGATAAGAAAACTGAATGCTAGCCAGAAATGTTTTGCTACTAATCAGTTTTGAGGCTTTGGACAATTCTTTGTTCTTCCTGAATCCCATTTCCTTCCTCTGTAAAATCAGGGGGATAGACTACACAATTGCTAACGTCTCATAATCCTGTGATTATTTTTCTTGGTTTTACATGAAGGCAGGGGGTGAGGAAGGGCAAAAGAAGATAAATAACTGAGGAAAATTGGGACCAGCCGTTTTCCAACATGGTGGTCATCTCTGGCTCTTCCATGCCACCCCTGGAAGACCTTGGGAAGTCGAGTCAATCACGCAGCTCCACGGTGCCGCTACCCAATGGGTGGATGCCACGTGGCGTACCTCATCACATCTCCAACCGCTGGTTACTGGCATGGCTTCCAGCTCTAGCTGTCTGTTTAACAAATGAATGCTGTCAGTTCCAAGGGAGGCAGGGCAGGGTCGGGTGGAGAGCTTGACATAACCCATCACCACTACAGAAACAGGTAAAAACACATGTCTCTCTGATGGTGTGCATCAGCAGGCAGCAGCCTTGGGAATGCAGGAGCATCATTTATTCCAACAAGGATTGCCCCACCATCGTGCAAATGTAGCAGATACTTTTTATGCAGCTCCGGCTGAGTTACGGAATATGCGTCAACTGTTCCTTCTCGGAAAGTCACTATTTTCAGCAAATATGTATTGAGAATCAACTACATAAATTCCTTACTATCCAAACTTAGAAACCAAATAAATCTGGAGAGTGAGAATTTAAATGGCCAGAGATACCAATCATCTACTGATTATTGATTATCACATAGCCAGAGTTAGAGTTTTGATAGCAAGGGATCCTAATCTTATGTCAAATTATTAATCTGCATTGATTTTGTACTGAGAGTTTAGATTTCAATACTTGAATACCTATGTCTGTAATATTTAGGTCTTTTAAAAAGGAAATCTGAAACAAAGATGGCATAATAGGAGTTGGTAAACTGGATGGTAGGTAATGTGTGCTCATTATATAAATTTCTATTCTTGTCAAAATTTTTGTTGTATTTCCCAATAATGGCAGGCAGAATATAAAGTGTTAAATTAGTACATTTTTCACTGCTCCAGGAGTTAGAGACTTCCTACAACTTGGGTGTCAGCCAGAGCTTTCTGTAACATAGATATATTCTTATGGCTTTTTCCTTCAAAATTTCTAGTCATATCTCACTATACAAAAGTTCAGATATTATCCTCAGAGGTGGTCTGCCCTAAATTTGTACTCCCACAGCAAATATATGAAAATATATATATGTGTGTGTACACATATTTTATATGTATAGTATTCCCTTATATAGCATGATTTGGCATGATTTGAATGTCATGTCAAAGCCATCTGAGTTCTGAGGGCACAAAGTCAAATATAGCATTTGTTTCTGCTTTGCCAGGGAATTACATTCCAAGGAAAGAAAGAGCAACTAGAGAAATAATAGTGCCCTTGATAAATGTTGTGGTAAAGTACAGGATGGTATAGAAGCCTGTGGAAAGGCGTATGCAAATCAAGATGATGAATTGCGAAAAGGATATATCTGATTAATTAGTTATGTTTGCCTCCAGCAGAGCTTGTCTCCAGAAGAATTCCTTAGATGCGGGTGTTAATGTCTTGTTTTTGTGTGTCCCTTAGCACTAAGCACGTTGCCTTATGCGTAGTTTATTAATTGCTCAAATACTCACAGAGCATCTACCACGTTCCAGACACTGGACGTGGGAAAGGGAGCAGTATGGACACAAGGCCCAGCCTTTATGGAGCTAATAGGAGCAATAGACAATGAACACAGAAACAAACAGCTTCATGATGGACCGTGAAGTACCAATAAGGGCTGTTACAGAAAAAGCTGACTAAGATGGAAAATGACAAGATTTACTTTGTTTCAATAGGGTGGTTTGCCTTTGGGCAAAGACCTAAATGAGGTGAGATATCTTGGGAAAGAGCATTTTGGGCACAGGAAACAGCACACACAAAGCTTGAGGTGAGACCTTGGCTTTCCTCTATGGGTCAGCAATGGAGCCAGAATAGCTGGAGTTCAGGTAGAAGAAAAAAAAAAAGTAATAGAGGTAGAAGATTGTAGAAAGTCTTCTGGGGGCTGAATTTGGATTGGACTAGACTAAAAGTGGCTTGAAATCCATGTCTCTTGGTTGAGAACTCATCTTGTAGTAACAGAGCATGAAGGAGACCTGTTAAAAGTGATGCTTTGGAAAAATAACTCTGGAAAAGCGGAATAGAGATCGTCGACAGGGAGATGAGGTGGGAGACCACTGCTTTATCCTAGGCCTGGGGTAATATATGACTAAAGTGCAATGAGAACACAGAGGAGGACAGAAGTAGGAGCCCAGAGATCAATTATGAGCTGAACTTGGTCAACATTCTTAACTGCATAATGCAGCATTCTGTAGGATGCCATTTGGAGAAAAGGGGAACTAGAGGTGTGGGACACAAATGCAGACCCTCAAATTCACATTAAAAAAGCACTCCTTATGTGGATATGAGGTAGGGCCATCTCCTCCCAGACATTCAAGGCCCCCCTCTTGAGGATCCTGATTGATGGGTGAAGAG
This sequence comes from Cheirogaleus medius, assembly GCA_008086735.1. NCBI lineage: Eukaryota > Metazoa > Chordata > Mammalia > Primates > Cheirogaleidae > Cheirogaleus > Cheirogaleus medius. Next base: position 16,017,785 of record VBSM01000949.1, on the reverse strand, counting down.
GGAGGATGTTACTAGCAGACACAACACCAAAGCCCGGGATAATCAAGCAAAAGGCTGGCTGCAGGGTCCCATATGAAGTTCGTGAAAAGTCTGGTTTGCATTAAATCAAGACATGCTAGCTGTCTTCTTAGTCACTCACAATGAACCAACAGCCCATTATGGCACCCATGTGTTTCCCAAATGACATCTGTAAGCTTCCTTTGAAATGAACAGATTCTCAAGAGAAACATGGAACAAAGAGAAGTATTATGTGACACAAGGGTGTCCAACAGTTCCGCCCTTATCTTCCCTAGATATGAGAGAGTCTTCCTGATCAATCTACTTATAAAGGTCATTGAGCTTTGATATTTGTCCTCCTTGTTGATTGCCTGGGCACATTTGGCTGTCTGAGGGGCTGAGAAGAGGTAGTCATTCTTCCTTAATATTCCACACATTTCTCTTTTCCAAAAGATGTGTGGAGTGTCTCTGACATATTAGGGTATGGCGTGGTCATTGCAAGGCAGTCTGGCCCTGCCTTCAAAGTACTTAGAATACACTAGAAAGGAGAGAATGAAAGCACTGCAGGTTGAAATCTGAACTTAGATTAGTAATGACCAGTAAAAACACATTCCAGAGAGCAATCGAGCCCAGGTATCTCTGATCCATGGAGAAGCTTTCTCAGTGTCACCATTGAACACAGAGATGTTCCTTTTTCATACCCTTTGTTATGAAAAATTGAGTGTAGAAGCCAAAGCCTGACCCTCTGAATCTAATGGCACTTGACCTGAGCCTTCATTTCTGAGAAAGACCTGAGTCTACTCATGTCTCTGTCTTTCTGATACATTTGAACTTACAAAAGAAATAGCATGTAGTTGGCAGGAAACTAGGACCTACATAATTCCAGCCTAGAAATGGTTTGTTCTTAAAGAGTTGCATCTTAAGGATCTGGTATTTCAGCTGCCATCTTCCACCCTACGGTCACATCTTCTCTGAAGCCTTTCCTGAATCCAAACAGAATATGTATTTGATAGTAAGGGAAGGCTATATAGCCAGATAGCTTTGAGATACAGAGGAGTTAATAAAATACCAATTGAACAGAACTGTCATGACAGTTGAGATTTTACAGATAAGATACTTTGTGCAGTCTCTGGTACATAGGAAACCAGAATTGTTCCTCCAGGTGGTGTGATAAAGAAGGTAGGGAGAAGTAGGAGAGGGATTCTCCAACAACTGTTGATCATGATTAAACCACTTGCATTAATTTATCAAAGTTGAAGTATGTTGTGACTGCTTATAAAAACTATAGGCATGTATGAGCATTTATGCATTTAAAGTTCTTTTGAAAGAAAATGTATATAGTAGGTTATGGTAAAAATATCAACCATTTTGTTAAACCATAGTTTAAAAATGTTCCTTAGAGGTATTTGTCTTTCTGAGAATGGGCATAGGCATAACTTGGATAGACTCTGCTTATACTTCTCAAAACAGTGTAGAGTTGTGAACCATTGTATTCTGGGATTTAGGCCATTGAAGTCATTAAATGTTTATTTTAATATGAATATGAATTAGCTAAATAAATTTCATCAATATGTTATTAGTATCTGTTAAGATCTGCTAGCATGAGATCTATATTAGTATAGACGGTTATAGTTTTTAAGGGCTTTGAAGTACTGAATCTATAAATCTTTGTGTTAGGAACATAAATCATTGCATATGGTCAAAGCCACATTAGTTAATGTTGTTTTGGAACCAAATTTGGATAACATAAGTAAAAGGAAAGGATGATTTATTTTGAGACTACTGGACTATTTAAAGTAGCAGAACATCCCAGGGAAGAGAAGAAAGCCAAGCATTTCTAAGGACTTCTGCAGCAAGATTTTTGGACCTTATTTCTAGTCTACTATTATCAATGTGATTCAAATAAGCCATAGAGACTGAGAGTGCATGGAGACTCTACCTGCCTAGGTGAGTCAGGATCACCTGGAGAGATCAACTTTGACCTGTGTTGCAGCTGTATGAACCACAGGCAGAGAGGACTCAGTGAGCATCTGTAGAGTGACTGCGGGGAAGGAGTGGGCCTTTACTTGTCCCATCTAAACAGGTGCCCATCATATAACGAGAGCTCTAGTCCATGAACATGGTCTACCCTGCCATATTCTGCAGGAAGTCCACTTTGCTTTTGTTCTCCCAATCATAACCATTCATTTGTTCTTTAAAGCTGATCAAAAGCGTCCCTTTTTCCATGATGCTAGAACTGAAAAGCAACATGCTGCCTCTTTTCAGTGGAGCAGGAGGATAATAGATTGGATCTTCAGAATGGACTAAGGCTGGGTTTAAACATTTGAACCCATGCACATTATGGATGTGAAGTCAGTGGGCCCAAGAAGGGGTCACAGGAGGGGCAGCCTAGCAATTTCCCTTCCACCTGTCACCCCTCTTTCCCGCCCCCAACAAAACAAACCAGTCACTCAAAACTAAAACCTAGAGTCCTTGGCTTAAGCAACTCTCCACCATAGCAAAATTCATGAGTTCTCCTCTGTCTTTAAATATCTTCAGTTACCTTTGCCAGAATTCCATTAATGGTGGTCTCTTTTCAGGTCATTAAACCTTGCTTAATCCTACCATTGTTCTTCTCAAACTGAAAAAGTATTCATGTCACTCCTCAGAATTTCAGGTCCAATTGAAGGGGAAAATTATAAACACACTGTTAGAAAAAGGCCTTAGTGTTCTCCTTGTTCTTGCCAATAGTCTAATAATTATAACAGTAGTAAATACATATTGTTACCTTTGTGCAACACATTGTTTTTGCACTTTAATAGTATTAGCTCATTTAGTCCTCTAAAAATCTTCTGAGAGAAGGGCTATTATTCCCATTTTTATAGATCAGGCGCCTGAGTATCAGAGAGGTTTGGAAATTTCTTCAAGAGATAAGGGGAAGGATGAAGGGAGCACCTCAGCATTGCAGAATTGAGGACGCTTTGTGCTGCTTATTAGCTTGGTGGCCCTCACTCTCACCCAGCTGTGAGCAATTTTAGAATATTGACAGTATGTGATTAAATTTGGATTGACTATGCCTGACAGTTTTTTTGAAGGAACATTGGTGTATATACAAATCTGGAAAACATAAATCCCCATCAAAATCTTACTTGGTACTGTGAATCCCATGGATGATAATATTGATATCAAGAAATGGATGGCAAATGCCAAATCTTTGTTGAAATACATATTTTTGGGTTTTTTCTCCAAAAACATAAGTGATGTTTTTCTCTTTGACAGTAACAGGGAATCTCAAACAGACATTCTTTTTCAGAGGACATGTTCGTGTTTGAGGGCCCACCCAAGTTATCTGTTAAACCATCTCTGCATGTGCAGATGAAGATGGCAAAAAACTCTATTTTGATTTCTTAGAATGACGTACTTTATGGAGAGCTGAGGATGTTGTCAGTGTTGGTGTGTGCTCAGATTTTTTTGTCTTGGCCTGATCAGGGGTCCAACTGATTCCACTTATTCTCACCTGGGACTTAGTAAATGTTTTTGGATATACTTTCAAGTCCCTCGTTTTCTTTTCAAAAGCCACTATGGCTCTACTTTTTATGTTAACATTTACTGAGATGTTCATAACTTAGCACACTGCATGATAAATATTCTCCTATTCACTCTTTGAAAACCCTGAGTTAGGAATATTTCTATGCCCACTTCACAGATGGGGAAAAACAAAAACAAAACAGAAGCTCCGAAAGCTTGAACCCAGCTAGCAAGCAGCAAAACTTCAGTTTTATCTCTAAACTGCTTCACTCTTATCTTGAGCATTTCCTTTAAGTCTTCATTTTTGGTGTCATTCCATTTTATCTCAGTAATTTTGTTGCCTCTTAACAAAATCCTAAAACAACAACATGCCAATGGTTTCCCTTAATTAAAGACTTTATCAGCCTTTCCATTACTTCTTAGTCTTTCATTTTCCTGATATTTCTTTCTTTCCTCCTCCCTCACTCCCAACCCCTGGACCATGAATTTCTGTTTCTGAACTGAGATTTCTCCTTTGGAGGTGTCCTCATACATGTTAGGCAACAAATCAATGATTTATTCTTTAATACTGTTGTTTGGCTAAAATAACATTTTTTAAAAAAGAATATGACATTGTGATTGAAGTAACAGCATTTTTTTTTAGTTGTTGCAGATAGCTTAAACATAAAGTGAAAAATAGTTTGATTATCAATGACCACAAATATATGTCTTTTCTAATATTTTCTAGCCAGCCTACTACGGCTACTTTGTTATATCTGTTAGTCTCTACTAAAAGTAGAAATAGAATAATTATATGACCCATAGAGTTCTTTTCATTATTATTTCAAGATATTTCTTTAAGATTGACTTATATTATTCTATTTGAAGTTCCGGTTCCTTTGTAGCAAACATCAGTAGCCCATTGTTTTATTTTCTGGTTATTTAGTAGGTATAAGCTCTGGGATACAAGTCACTTAAGACATGGCCCTTGTCCTCAGAAAACGTACAGCTTCCTAATTTTCATTGATCTTCAAGGCTGTTCACATTGAACTTTTAAAAACAAATTGTGTGCTCATACCACCACTAAATTTGTCAGATATTTCTGGAATCTGCAGTCTCCCTTTTTCTTTTAAATCTAAACCCTTTAGTGGAATTGAAATATCAACTTATTGGGAGAGTATTTTTAAAAGATAATTTAGGAAAATTTCATGGAGCATGATTTATACCCGATGTGAGTCTTTGGAGAATTATTTTGGCCACTGAAATCTAAAACAGGAAACAACTGCTAACAAAACTTATATTTATGCCCCCTTTTGAAATAGAACATGGTACGGTATCTGAATAGAATATCGGCTCTTGGTCAGAATGTATTTGATTTTTAAGCTTAGCAGCTAAAACACGTGAATGAATGTCTATATCTTTGACATTGGAGAAGATAATGTGGGAAGAATGATTGTGAGCCCACCCTTCAGCGTACAGGGTCCAGTAGAGGGCAGAGCCCAGTCCTTTACCTCTGATCCCTCTGCCTCTTGAAGGAAAGGAGTCCCCCTGGGTGGAGAGTTGGGGACAGTTCTTTTGACATCATCAGCTATGGCACCCACATCGCAATGGACTTGGGCCTTTCCTGTCCTCTATTCTAGGGGAAGCCTAAGGGTGTCCTCACACTTCCTTCCCTTCTGAGCAGGACTCTGGGTCTCTGGTTTCTTCCTTTTCTCACCAGCTTTTCTCTCCTTGGTTCTGAGATGTCAGCTGCTGAGTTCCATCTAGGCTGCTTCTACATGAATCGGAAAAGGACTTCTGGTCTCAATAAAAATGCCCATCCTTACAAAAGTGTTTCACGTAGTTACTCCACTCTTCTCATCCCGTCTGTTATTTTCTCTCATAGACTCCCCGCTCTTTTTCTTCGTACTTTATACAAAGGAATATTTCATTCCTATTTGTGCTACTTACATGTTTAATACTCGCTTCCTCCACTGAATGGAAGCCACGCGAGACCACAGATATGTCTTATTCACCTGGAACGTCAAGTGTGCTCAGTAACTCAAAATCACACACTCCACAAGTAAACGAGTGGCTCCTTTTAGATGCACTGGGTTTATATTATTAAGCTATATGAACGTATTTATTTGGATGGATTCCAATGTTTTCTGTCAAATTAAACCAGAAAAATAATTTTTCCCTTAATATCTACTACTGTAAAGTTATTTTGTTCTAAAAAAAAAAAAATTCTTCTAGATTTTTTTTGTCCTTGTCACTCATTCTGAATGGTCAGATGATGAGCTGTGTGGGCCCAGGGTTTTGTCCCAATATATAATAACCATTTTTTTCCCTGCTTTCTCAATACAGAAGTTTTCACTTTGCAATTGAGTTATCTGCAGTTTTCATGAAACTGAGAAAATAGAAAGCTTCCAAACCTGTTAGTCCAGTTAAGGCATTTAAGTGGCTTAAGCCTTTGATATTAGTTGAACCAAGTAAGGAAGTTAGTAAGGCAGGAGGGCTTTCAGGGATAATTTGCTATTTTTTTTTCCCTTTCACTGAGTCTGGGGGGATCCTAAATGGTGTCTTTTGTCTGCATGCAGCTCAGAGGAGGTGAGGGCATGGCTTGGACCAGAGGGCCCTGCTCAGGAAATGGGGAAGTGACTTCTACTTGTGCTCCCAGCTGGGATTTCCTCACAGGGAGTTGTGAGGTCTGAATAAGGCATTGCACAGAATGCTCCTGGCTTCACACTTGAAATACAGAAAGAGTCCATGTGTTTTATGGTCTTGAACTTGTTACTTCCCAGCTCTTGGCATGCACTCAGCAGCATCCCTTCCACTCTGATAAATGTCTGTGGACTAAGAAACAAGTATTTAGCATGCATCAGGGATGTAGTATGTAGTATGATGTATGTAGTATGTAGTAGTATGTAGCATGCATCAGGGATACCGAGGTGGCTCTGCTGTCAGAGTGTACATTAAAACTGCATGCTAGGGGTGGTGGGGAGAGGAGAGCATTTTGGTTTTTCACTGAAGATAGACATAAAGCCAATGAACTGTGGCCTGAGAGTATTTGGAAGTGGGAGAGGGTAGTTTTCAATAGGGTCATGAATGTAGCTTCTCTAAAAGGGTGGCGTTGAAGCTGAAACATCAGCAGTGAGCACCAGAAGGCCAAATAATTTGATAGGAGGAGGATTGTAGGGGAAAGAAAAAGTGTGTGCAAATGCTTTGCGTGTGAAAGCACTTTCTTTAGTAGGTTCAAAAAGTGGAGGCAGTGTCCTGTTTAGAATGGTGGGAGGAGAGGGTGCAGGGACAGATAAAGCTCATAGGATCTACAAGGAGCAGATTTTTATAGGGGTTGGTGGGCCAGAAATTTCAGATTAATTCCAGAGTGTGTGGAATGAGTTGATTTGCATTGGATGAATAATCTGGTTGATGTGGTAAAACCATGTTGGGGAGGACAGGAGGGATTTGGGAGATGACATAGAAAGTGTCCCACCCAACCAGAGATGCGAGCCTCTGCCAGGGGGAGGAGGTGGGCTAGGTGTGGAAGGGTTGGCTGCTCTGCGGTATATCCTAGAGATATGATGGGCAGGACTTCTGGGATTGTGGGATTTCACTTATTTTAATTTTTCGTCTTGCCTATCAATTCTCTTCTCCCATAATCTCTGCGAAGATGTAAATGCGTGCCTCTTTTGTTTATGCCAGTGCCTAGAACAGGACCAGGACGTAGGTGCTCAGTGTGTGCGTGGTGGGTGAGGAAAGCATCTGTCTTTGTGCTCGGGCTCTAGAAATCATGTCAGCACTGCAGCCTGTGAGATGGTCTCTCAAAGGCAGAAAATGTCCGAAGTGGCAGGAAAATCAGGACCAAACCACACGTTCTAGGGTTTCATTTAGGAATGAGAAACTGATCCCCAACATCGGGACAAAGTATAAGGCCTGAGGACAGCCTCTCTGAGGCCACTCACCCACCCCACTCCACAGACTAGGTTTGGATTTTTGTGTATGGTGACAGATTGGGGTCTAGTTTCATTCTTTTGTGGGTATCCAATTTCCCCTGCATCGCTTACTGAAGAGATTGTCCTTTCCCCACTGTGTGTTCTTGGCATCTTTGCTGAAAACCAGTTGGCTGTAGGTGAGTGGATTTATTTCATGAGTCTCTATTCTATTCCATTGGTCTATGTGTCTTTATTTATTTATTTATTTATTTTATTTCAGCATATTATGGGGGTACAAATATTATGGTTACATATATTACCCATGCCCTCCCTCCCCCCCGGAGGCAGAGCTGTCTATTTTTATGTCTCTCCCATGCTGTTTTAGTTACTGTAGCTTTATAGAATACTTTGAAGTCAGGTAGTCCAGCTTTGTTGTTGTTGCTCAAGATTGCTTTGGCTGTTCAGAGTCCTTTGTGGCTTCGTATGAATATTAAAATTGTTTTTTCTATTTCTGTGAAGAAATATCATTGATATTTTGATGAGGATTGCATTGAATTTGTAGATCTTTTGGGTGGTATGGACATTTTAACAGTATTCTTTCAATCTATAAACATGGAATATCATTTCATGTATTTGTGACCTCTTCAATTTCTCCCATTAATGTTTTATAGTAGTTATTATAGGGTCTGTTACCTCCTTTGTTAAATTGATCTTAAGATAATTTAGTTTTTGTAGCTATTTATAAATGAGATTGCTTTCTTGATGTATTTTTCAAATAGTTCACTGTTGATGTCTAGGAATACTACTAGTTTTTGTGTGGGTATGGGTGTGTGTGTGTGCTGATTTTGTATCCTGCAATTTTACTGTATTCATTCTAACAGGGTTTTTGGTATAGATTTTAGAGTTTTCTATATATAAGATCATGTTGTCTCAAAACAGGAGCAATTGGACTTCCACCTTTCCAATTTTAGTGCCCTATATTTCTTTCTCTTGTCTAATTGATTTGGCTGAGACTTCAGTACTATGCTGAATAAGAGTGGGCATCCTTGCCTTGTTCCAGATCTTAGAGGAAAAGCTTTCAACTTTTCCTTGTTTAATATGATGTTAGCTGTGGGTTTGCCATACATGACCTTTATTATGTTTAAGAGTGTTCCTTCCATGTTTAATTTGTTGAGAGTTTTTATCATGCAGGGATGTTGAATTTTATCAAATGATTTTTCTGCATCTGTTGAGATCATATGGTTTTTGTTCTTGATTCTTTTAATGTGATGTGTCACATTTGTTGATTTTTTGCATATGTTGATTCATCCTTGTGACTCTGGGATGAATTCCACTTGATCATGGTGAATTATATTTTCAATATGTTGTTGAATTTGTTTTGCTAGTATCTTGCTAGGATTTTTATATCTATGTTGGAGATATTGGCCTGTAGTTTGCTTGCACTCTCCCCGTCGTCCCTCTCCCCATCCCTCTCCCTGTCATCCCTCTCCCTGTCGTCCCTCTCCCTGTTGTCCCTCTCCCCGTGGTCCCTCTCCCCATCCCTCTCCCTATCCTCCTCCCCCTCCCTTCCCCCTCCCTCCTCCTTCTTCCCCCTCCCTCTCCCCCTCCCTCTCTCCCTCTCCTTTCTTATTTTTGGTTATGTGCTTGTCTGGTTTTGGTATGAGGGTGCCATTGGCCTCATAGAATGAGTGTGGAAAAATTTCCCTTTATTCAGATTTTTGGAACAGTTTTCAAAGTATTGGTATTAGTTGTTCTTTAAATGTTTGGCAAAATTCAGCAGTGAAACCATTAGGTCCTAGACCTAATGGGAGAATTTTTACTACTGATTCAATCTTCTTATTTGTTATGAGTCTGTTCAGATATTCTATTTCTTCAGAATTCAATTTTGATAGGTTGTATGTGTCTAAGAATTTATCTATTTCTTCTAGGTTTTCCAATTTGTTGGCATAAAATGCCTACATAAAAAATTAGAAAGATCTCAAATAAACAACCTAATATTACATATCCAGGAATTATAAAAACAAGAACAAACTAAACCCAAAAATGTAGAAGGAAAGAAAGAATAAAGCTCATAGCAGAAATGAATGAAATAGAGACTGAAAAAAAATACAAAAGATAAATGAAATGAAGAGTGAGTTTTTAATAAAAATAAACAAAATTAAACCTTTAGCTAAACTAAGAAAAAAGAGAAGATTCAAATCAGAGATGAAAAAGGAGACATTACAACAGATGCCACAGAAATACAAAGGATCACAAGAGACTATTTTGAATATGTGGGGATCTTAATAAAAAGCAGATTCTGATTAGGTCAGAGGTGAGACCTAAGATTTCTAACAAGCTTCTAAGCGAGGGCAAAGCTGCTACTCTGCACACCACACTTTCTGTGGCAGGGCCTGGGTGTCGGGGAACTCTGAAACCCAGAGAAGAGAGTGCACAGTATTTGCTGCAGGAAAGACAAGGGTGTATTATGGCTGCAATATTAGGTACAAAGATACACACACTACGCCATGAACTTGGAAAACAAAATTGTGATGGGGTGGACTTGCCAAGGTCTCTTTCTCCTCCTCGACTTAGCAAATATGTCTCTTCATAATAGTGTCACTCAACAGATTACCCAGACCCCTACTTAGAGATAATCACTCACTCCTTCCTCTGCCGCCCTTGCTAGTTCTTTGATTTAGCACTTAGGAAATCCAGATGGAATACCTTTGTTTTTACTACCTATCCTATGAACTCCTTGATTGTAGGAGTGTTGGTGTATTTCTCGTGCTTTCTGGTGTTGACCACAGCGTGTGCCTGGTCACCGGTGCAGAGACACCAGGACATCCATGGCTTACCCCTTTGGGTACAAACATCGAGATTGGCAGCCTCGTAGTTGAGAGCACTGCCTCTGAAGGTAGTGGACTCTGGGTGCCAATACCAGCCTTCCCACTTACTATGTTAGCCTCAGTTTTCTCCTCTGTAAAATGGACATGATAACAATAGCAACCTGTAATGGTGCAGGTAACAGTGAGCTGATACATGTCAAGTACTCAGCACTGCGCCCGCACACCGAAAGAAGTCGCTAAACAGCTGCTGCCATGACAAAGGGATGCGTGGAATCATGGATGTTTTCTTTGTGTTTGGCTTTTTAGTCAGGTTTAATAAGGACACGCAAAAACGAATTCCTCATCTCGCCGTTACCTCAGCTGCTGGCCCAGGAGCACAACTACAGCGCCCCTGCGGGGCACCACCCTCACGTACTGTACAAAAGGACGGCGGAGGAGAAGGTCCAGCGGTACCATGGCCACCCTGGCTCTGGCCGGGGTTATCCCGGTCACTCCCCAAGTCACACACCCCACGCATCTCAGAGCGCAGAGACTCAGTATCACCATCGAAGGTTGCAAAAGCAGCATTTTTGTGGACGACGCAAGAAATGTATGTAAGGAAACTTTTTCTCCTTCTGTTCTTCTGTGGGCCTCGGCGGGTTTCCTTGAGTCTTGCTGGGCGTGTGCTGACTTTGCAGGTGGAAACGGGGCTGCACTGAGCTCCCATTGCAGAGTAGTCTTGCGGGGAAGGGCCAGTAATCCTCCCTCTTACGCAAAAGCTGGATGGGCAATTTCTAGGTTAAACGAGGAGAGATTTAAATAGGGTTTCTCTTTTTCTTGTTTAGTATCTCCTACTTTTTAGCTACAGGTTCTAATCTTATCTCGGTTACTGTGCTCTTGGGAAAAGTACCCAGATTTCCAATGATGAAAGAAATCAGAGATAAATGCCTAAGGTGTGGTTGGGTGTCCTTTTGAGGATATGAAAGAGAGACTTCCTAGGACACAACACGGGGAAGTGAAACACAGACACCCTTGGGCATGGTTGTGACCCAGGTTCCACCTTCTGCTTTTTCTAGCCCAGCGATGTACGATAGAAATATAGTGCAAGCCTCAAATATAATTTTAAATTTTCTAGCAGCCACATTAAAAAAAAGTTTCAAAAAAGGGTAAATTAATTTTAATGATGTTATTTAACCCAATATATGCAAAATAATATCTGAACATATAAATAACATAAGTTTATTAATGAGGGATTGTACATTCTTTTGTCATATTGAAGTCTGGAAATTCAGTATTTATTTCATAATTATAGTACAATTTCAATTCAGGTGATAAATTTTCATCAGAAATAGTTATTTAGATTTCATAAAATTTAAGGTAGAAAGAGTAGATTTACATATTCAAGTTGTTGCAGGCATACTTAAAAGTTTTAAAATAACTGAATCGATGAACCAAGTATTGCTTTTTAAATTGAAATTGAATAAAATTAAATATTCAATTTCCCTGTTTCACCAGCTACATTTCAGTGGCTCAGTAGGTACAAATGGCAAGTGGGTACCAAGCTGGACAGAAAAGCCAGATGAGAGTTCTCATGAACAGAAGAGTTGGTATCACTTAGCTCTTAATCAAAACAATAACAAAAGACAGTGATTCTACCAGTTTAATTGGCTTTGGGGTTTTGGGTGTTGTTGAAATAGCTTCATTAAGGAACATCCATCTCATCCATGTATCTATAATAACAGTGATATTAATAGTAATATTTATAGAGGAAATGATATGTATTTGATATGAGATATCAAAGCTAATCTTTACAGCAATCTTATGAATGGATGTTATGTTCTCTTTATGGATAAGGAAACTGAGACTCAGGATTCCAAGGCTGATGGCCAACCTGAGGTTTTCAAACTAATTCTAAATGATTTGATCTTTTAATTTCAGTCTCTGGAAAGCTGACTTCACTATTATGGCTGTTATTAGGGTTATAGTATTAAAATAGTTCTGTACTAATTAGGGCATAGTTATTTCCCTTTTTCTTCCCCTGGGAAGAAACTCCTCTTGGAGTTGTTGATATTCATTAACTGTAAGTGTGTCATGCCTGGCCCAACAGGCACTTCCAGGTCTCTGCTCAAAGGCTATGGCCAATATCCATTAAGTTGGTGTCCACACCTTACCAGTTATAAAAAGTGTTTAATATAGTTTTTAATATCGCCCTTGACTATGCTGTTTCCACAATAACTAAGTCAACATCAGGTTGAAGAGTCCTTAATGACCACTTATTATGTACTATGTTAAAGTTTGTGTTGTTGAAACATGAGTGTAAGGCATGGGCAGTGTTTTATAGTAGTTTACATTTTATTTAGAAAATGATATATTACAATGGTATCATGAATTCAGATCCAAAGGATAATGTCTTATTTCTGCAGTTTTTGAGTAATAAAATGAACATTTTCTACTTTTAAAGATCTTCCCCCCAAAATTGATTTTTATTGACCTGCTCTACAAACTAGAATTGTAGCTTTCTTTTTTCTTTTACTCTTTAGAGCATTTTTGAGTTACTGGATCTATCCATGCAGCCATCCACCTATCCATTCACCCACCTATGCACCCATCTACCCCCTCAATCCACCCAGCCCCCAATGCACTCATCCACCCATCCATGCATCAATCCATCCATCCATCCATCCATGCATCCATCCATCTTTGTCTACCCATCCCTGCATCCAAACATCTATTGAATGGATATTTTTTGAACACATACTGGATGTGAAGCGCCCATATTGGCACTGATGGCATCACTTGTTAGTGGGTTAGTGAAGCATTGGTTACGTAGTTTCTCTCCTCCCCTCGTTTCCATTTCTCTATTGATCTCTCTCACCAGGTATTCTCTACTGACATCTATTCCAAATGCTCTTATGTTTACCACAGATGCCCCCAAGCCTCCCACAGAGGACACCTATCTGAGATTTGATGAATATGGGAGCTCAGGGCGACCCAGAAGGTCAGCTGGAAAATCCCACAAGGGCCTGAACGTGGAAACCCTCGTGGTAGCCGACAAGAGGATGGTGGAAAAGCACGGCAAGGGGAACGTCACCACGTACATCCTCACAGTAATGAACATGGTGAGGAGGGTTTTCACCAACCACCTGGCTCTCCAAAGAAGTTAAAAATCACAGCATTCCCTTGTGTTGGTTAAATAGCAGATGTAGCTGCATATATGAATATTGGGGGAAAAAGTTTGAGTTTGGAATAAATCGTCTTCGTTTAGGTACATGTATTTGGTAAAATTGAAGCCTACGTACTTGTTAATAGGTCTCATTGATTCCCCCAGATGGCTTTTGAAATTTTGAGATTTTTGTTTGATTCCAATTGTTTCAACAGGTTTCCAGCCTCTTTAAAGATGGAACTATTGGAAGTGACATAAACATTGTGGTGGTGAGCCTCATTCTTCTAGAACAAGAACCTGTAAGTGGCAAACTTCGTTTATTGCTCCATTCGGTCTGCCATTCGGGATACATTTGTTGAACACCCACTGTGTGCCAATCCACGTACTGGTCATCAGAAATTCAAATTTGAAAATAGGCTGACCCTATCCCCAAGAAAAGTACAATCTAATAGAGTTGTGATCAAATAATTAAACTAAAACACCACAATGCAATTGTTTATGTATAAATATATTTTATATATAACATATATGTATATATACACATAAACAATGACACATAAAATATAAATTGTTTTGAGAGTAAATACTTAAAATATAAATATTATATTACATAAAGAAAATAAAAATAATACACAGGCTTCACAAGGAAGGTGAATTTGGTCATAGCTTTAAGGATTAGCTGGATTTTGCAAGATGGATATGCTGAGTAATTGCAGGCAAGATGCAAAAGGATATTTTGACGATATACTGAAAATAAGACATCAGAAAATCATTATAGCAAACCTGTCTCTGCAGTACCATCTTAGGTACTATGGACAATAAACAAGGGATATTTAACTGCCCTTGGATTGATTACAGTGAGTTGCAAGACACAGGCATGGGGCAAATTATAAAACGAGAACATGTAATAAAGTGTTAAATTGTATGGTACTCTCTGCTTTGTAGTGTTTTGATGTTTAAACTGTGTTTTTCTGAGGTAGAGATTACCATTCAAACAGACCATTTTTTTAAGTCCCCTGAGGCTTTTCCTGTTCATCTGTAACCCCAATACACAATATAAAAAACTAGGAGACACAGACAAGACAAAAATTGATCTGATCGCCCAGGTGCGTAGAGATACAGAGGAGAACGACTTGTCAAATTATTTTTGGAATTTTAGAAAGATACAAAAGGGTGTGCGTTGGTTGTGAGATACTTTTGTCTTTTGCCTACTACTTATGCATTGCTCAAGGACGTTGAAGCCAGCGGTATTCTAATTTGCTGATAATTAAAGATCTTGTCTAAAAACCCTCAAATTTTGACCCAAGTCAATAGTTTTAACAAAGTGAACATTTGGACAAATGATCATTCCAAGGGTATGTCCTATCTTACCCCTTAGAATTTTATGACTGTGTATTTATCCATTTAGTGAATTTTCATTATATTGATTGATAGTAACCTATGATGTGCCAAACTCTTTGCTGAGAGTTTCAATGTAGAGATAAATAAACATAGAGATTAATAAGATAAATAAGCTGTCTACGCTTTATTAATAAAAGCATTGAGCTTCATCACCATTGGTTTATTATGTCCTAAAAGTTATAATAGTTTTATAAATGTACCTACCAGGTGAGATGAACATAGGCGTTCCTAAATGATGTCAGGTTATTTGCTTTAAAAATATAATTGGTCATAAATTACACTACTGAAACTTTGTAGTTGCTTTCAATATTGTGAACATTCTCCTAAAATTGATTTCTTTCCTAATTGTCACCAACCTTAGCTCAAGTGTTTTCCTCTACTGGCCTTTTCCCTAGAGACATGGTGTTTCTCTGTTTGCCTATACAAATGGCATGATTCAACGTTCTCATCTCTGTGACAAATTCACACTCTATCTGTGTGGGTTTCCCGTAGGGAGGATTACTGATCAACCATCATGCAGACCAGTCTCTAAACAGTTTTTGTCAGTGGCAGTCTGCCCTCGTTGGAAAGAACGGCAAGAGGCACGACCATGCCATCTTGCTCACGGGATTTGATATTTGCTCCTGGAAGAATGAACCATGTGACACTCTAGGTACGGTATGAACACGTCCTTCACACATACCTGTTAGCTGAAAATGCGGTATGAAAACTTTCTATTGGATGAGTGGCCTTTATGGTCCTAAACAAAGAGACCTACTAATCAAATTGTAGAGCATCCTCATCGTATCCTCGAGTGAATATTGTTCTATGTAACCCAACTCCGTGTAGAATGGGGAGCCTGTTTACTTTGTTTCTTTTGTATTTTTATTTACTGATCCCACTGATGATGATTGATGCATGAGATGTGTCATTTGGGTAGACAGACATGTTGCAGATTATTCTCGAGGCCTCATGACCACAGAACCGGGTGGCCGAGGAGAATTTGGTCTTTATGGTACCTAACTGCGCCACTAGGTAGCAGTGCCTCCTTTAGAAAGTTTCTTGACTTTGGAGGACTCGATTTCTTCCATGTTTATGCAAGGACTGTGTCTTTTACAACTATACCATATTTTCTAGTATATTGCATTGCGCATAGTAGGAATTCAATAATTTTTTTTAATTCACTAATGATTGTCTTTATCAGGGGCCTGCAAACTTTCTGTGTAAAGGGCCAGACAGTGAATGTGTCAGGCTTTGCAGGTGCCAGGTCTCAGTCGCAACTACTCAGTTCAGCTGTATTCTTGCAAAAGCAGCCATAGACCATATGTAAACAAATGAGCGTGGCTGTGGCCATGCTTCCATAAAACTTCATTTACGAGAACAGGAGACATATGAGAGGTAAAGGTAGATTGGACTTTACAGAATTTTATTTGTGTTTTCAGATTCTCTACAATGTCTCTCTCTATTGTGTGTCCTATCCATTAAGTTTATTTTAATAATTTGCCATTAATCATAGTCTTTAGAAAACACAACTATTTTAGGATTTGTTTCATAGGAAAGGTTTTTATAATGGAGAATGCTAAATATTCATTCATAGTCTGTGTTTGGAATGTGCAAAGTGATACCTGATAACCCAGTGCATTGTTGGTGTCTTGAAGAGAGATGTTGAGGAGGAGGCCATTTTATCAGTCAGCCAGAGACCAAACTATTAAAAAAGGCTTGGAAAAACAAACACCAGGAATCCTACCAACCGTTCTGTAGGTCACTTACTTTAAGCAGCATGTCCTAATGCAAAGAACATGGGCTTTGACTTCAAATACATCTGTGCTTGCTTCCCGAGTCTAGGACTTATGACTGTGAGATCTTGAGCAAGTTAATTCACCTTTCTGATCCTCAGTTTCCTAATGTATAATTATATACACACACGGACGTATACTAGGTGAATAGCATAATGTGTGGTATTTGGTAACTATTTGTTTAATGGTGGTGGTGTTGCCAGCCATGATATGCACACTTGTATACGATTTCCCAGATAACCTCACTTCCATCTTGGCAGTAAGGTGAGTACAATCAATTCTCAAGTATGTGTTTAATACTAAATGGATACGCAACCTGTTCTACTGATTATTAGAACCCCAAACTGTAAAGAAAGACACTCATACACACCATAATGTATTTCAAGATAGAATCAAGGGCTGGCTGGAATGATTTCATCACTGCTGTTGGAAGGAGGTAGCCTTTGGAAACAGGAACATTTATCACCTTATAGTGAACAGGAGAAAAATACATTTAATTTGCATACATTGTTTAGGCATTTCCATGCTCACTCCTCTAGAAAAAGAAGAGGGTGTGTATTTCCCCTTGTGCTTTGACACTAATGCCCCTGTTAAGTGAATGTTTTGCATTGGTTTAGTTATCAGTTGTTCTGACCCAAATAATAAACTTAGACAAAGGTATACAAGTTTTCTGTGACTATCCTAAATGTAAAATTGGAATTGCAATACTCTTACGGACATCACAGGATTGTTAGGAGGATGACAATATCTAACAAAAAGCACAAAAATATGAAATGCTGTATTTATCTTATTATTACACAAGACGAAGAACTGTTTATCTTTAGTATTGCAAAATAAAATGAAAAGCATTAATCTATGAAATTAAAACTGTGTAGAACATTTTGAGGATGTACGAACCGATCATGTGTTTGTGTGTGCCCCCTTTGATTCACATGTGAAACTGGTCTTTCAATAGGCTTTGCCCCCATCAGTGGGATGTGCAGTAAGTACCGAAGTTGTACCATCAACGAGGACACGGGGCTTGGCCTTGCCTTCACCATTGCTCATGAGTCAGGGCACAAGTAAGTGGCTCCTCGATTCCCCACTGTACATGAAAACTGGTTGGACAGTTCATCGGCTCTAGGTAGAATCAATAGGATAAGTCTTGTTGTAAAGCTTAGAGTAGTGTCTGACCATATGAAGAGCTCAATAAAGGCCAGTTATTGTGGACGTCACTCCTTTTAAACAATAGCATTTAATAGCCACACAGGTTACAGCATGTGAGCAAAGATGATATCTCATTGTAGTGTTTGATTTGCATTTCTTTGATGACTAACAATGTTGAGCCTTTCTTCATATACCTGTTGGCCATCTGTATGTTGTCTTTTGAGAAATGTCTATTCAGATGAGAGAGGTTTTATATCACACTAACCTTACGTATGAACAGTCCATAAACAATTTATAATTAGCTTTTCTCTGTATCTCCCTCCTACAAACTCTGAACTGCCTTACTCTAGTTCCTTGATTGGTGGCAAGAAAATTTGCTATTTGAAATAAAGGAATTGGACTGTCCCATCACGATAGTTTAACTTAGAAATTGTGACCAAAACTTTCTAGCCCTTAAAATATGTAGCAGGTACACCATTCCTTGATTTTAATAGCCACGAAATAATAACACTGTTAGCATTTTTTAAATTTTCTGCATGAATTTCACAATATATAGTAAAAATTTCTGTCTTACAGTTTCAAAAACTGTCTCTCATGTGGGTTTGTTGATTCTCAATGCATCCTTTTTGTTCCTCTGGTTGTCATTTGGAAAATAAGTTCACAGATGGGTTTTTTCTGCCTTCATTGTTTCAGCTTTGGCATGATCCACGACGGAGAAGGCAATCCCTGCAGAAAGGCCGAAGGCAACATCATGTCTCCGACGCTAACCGGAAACAACGGCGTGTTCTCCTGGTCTTCCTGCAGCCGACAGTATCTCAAGAAATTCCTCAGGTATGACAGGTTCGAGACAGGGTGTTCCTAGATTTGCAGTGGTGATGGAATTTTGCTCCATAAACACGAAAATAAATACTCGGTAGATGAAGCTTTTGATCTCTTGGTGGATAGGAAAATTGACAAATTCTGATGCTATTATCATTGTGGTTGAAAAAATATATTGAAGGCCGAATACTGTGCTAAATACTCTCCACATATGGCCTCATTCAGTATAATCCTGTTATTAGCCTCATTTTAGAGCTGAGAAATTGAGTCTTACGTTAATTGTGTTGCTTAAAGTACTACAGTTGCAGACAGGAGAGTTATACTTAGGTCCAACTCATACCGAGGTCTATTCTGACTCTAAGATCTATACTCATAACCATCTCTCTTGTATGACTTCCAGAGGCTTCTATATATAGTCTCTTTACTGTGACTAAATATTCTAATCTGATCAATCAATTTGTCATAAGATATTTTAAAATGCTCAAAATGGGTGGGTGTGTTTTCATGCATGGAGCATTTTTTTGATTGGCTATTTTGTTTGAAATGGATGCGAGCTAGCTCTGTGTCCAAAAGACATTCCAAAGGGGCTGATGGCTAAGTAAAATCATTTTAATAACTCACAACCCTTAGATTGCACTAGTGAAAGTGGGAGTTAGGAAGGTAACACTATTTGATTCATATCAAACAATAAACCCAAAGTTGAATTATATGTATGTAGATATATCTTTTGTTTTGAGACAGAGTCTCTGTTGCCTGGGTTAGAGTACAGTGGCGTCAGCCTAGCTCACAGCAACCTCAAACTCCTGGGCTCAAGCAATCCTTCTGCCTCAGCCTCCCTAGTCGCTGGGACTACAGGCATGCGCCACCATGCCCAGCTAATTTTTTCTATATATTTTAGTTGGCTAATTAATGTCTCTCTATTTTTAGTAGAGACGGGATCTCGCTCTTGCTCAGGCTGGTTTCAAACTCCTGGCCTTGAGCGATCCACCTGCCTTGGCCTCCCAGAGTGCTAGGATTACTTACAAGCATGAGCCACCATGCCCAGCCATAGATATATCTTTTTAATCTATTGATACATTGACCAACCAGAACACTTAGATGCTAATCCCATCTCCCTTTGATGCAATGTTAGTGAAGTTTCTTTAACATTCTTGATACTTTTTAACCTGTGCCAGTGTATATTATTTGCAAATGTTTACAGAATTAGCAAGATACGTAGGAAAGGCAGATTAAATATAAGGATATCTGACCAACTGATGCTCAAAGGGTAGTAAAAAATCAACAAACTTTTGCTAATAATAAGCTTTGCCACCAAGATTTTCTTATTAGTTTTAAATTCGTGATTTGAAGTCTGAAATGACCTTGTTCAAGTCATGTAAGAATGGAATTAACAAATGCCATAAATCAAGATCAACTTGATATAGATTGAATTTCCATCATTAACATTTTATAGTTAAATGCCTTGAGGCGATAATAATGATAGCAGCGGCAGCTAACCTTGAATGCTTACTACGCTGTATTCAGCACATTACTTTTTCTCGTTTGATCTATATATAACAATCCTTTTGGAAGTCATTGTTAATGAGGTTTACGAGTTATCTAACCTGGTCTTGAGTGCATGGTTGACTAGGACTGCCATCTGTCTATCTACAAAATTGCACTTAACCTCCATGCTCATTAACCTCTCAGTGATACCATAGTATAAATAAATGGAGATAAGATGTTTTCTAAGAATCTCCATGCCATCAAGATGGATTTTCATCCTCAACAGGTCACAGTTGAACATACCTCAGGGACATCTTTCTGCCTCATGCCCCAGTGTATTCCTCCTCTTGCTTCTTCGAATAACCTTATTTATTTATTTATTTTTGTTTGTGAAGCTTATTTAAGATAAAGTGCATCTTTGACCTCTGCCCCGTTATCTGTTTTAAAAAATGCATGATTTAAAACTCTATGAAGGCAGGAACTGTGTTGTCTGGTTTATTTTGTACCTTTAGTGCGTAGCCTCATGTTGGCTACAGAGTAGGTACCCAGTCCAGTTTGTCGCATATTGCTGAACGAGGCTATTGAGGGGAGTTTTCAAATATATAGACTTTACCCACTTCGCATCAAATCCCAGCACAAATCACTTGGATGGCTAGAACTTCCAGCACCCTGTAAATCCCTTCATGGCTGTTTATATTCCATCCTCTTAGACAGGACACATTCTTTGCAGTAAGCATAGATTTCAGCTTTAAACATATACTTGTTTCTCTTAACCATGTTCTATTTTTATTTGCATGAATGCATTCAGGGTGTATTATCTTAAGTGGAAAGATCACAGATCTACACAGTAATTAATAAAGATGTGTTATCACTACAGCACACCTCAAGCCGGGTGTCTAGTGGATGAGCCCAAGCAAACAGGACAGTATAAATATCCAGACAAACTGCCGGGACAGATTTATGATGCTGACACACAGTGCAAGTGGCAATTTGGAGCAAAAGCCAAGTTATGCAGCCTTGGGTTTGTGAAGGTATGTTTGCTTTTGATTTCAAACTTACATTAAGATTCTACAATGTGTCTGTGTACCTAACAGGAGTATAAACATTTGGTTTGCGAAGGCCAAGGGTTAGAGTCTGGGTTATCTCTGAAATGTCAGTTGTTTGGCTTGATAATTAAGTGGTAATTTTACTGTCAATGAATGTAAGTCCAGTCCTAAGAAATAATATCCATCAAATCATAGATTTGTTATGGCAATACTTATTTTTTTTCTAATGCAATGTAAACACATAACTATTAGACAAATGTATCCAGATACCATGTGTAATTTTATTTTTATTTTGGTATATCCTCCATGGGACTTGGACCTAACTTTGGCAAATGCTGGTGTATCATATGCAAAAACTAACATATTTATCATGGCTTCTCTTTGCCTGTTAAGTTGATGCTCTGGGCAGAAGTAGCCATTTGCTTTGTTGACAAAGTTTGTCTCTTAACTTTGCCTCTTGTTCACTTCATTCTAAAGGATTCATTATCTGATTCATTAATCAAATATTTATTATGCACTTACTATGCAGCAAATGCACAATTGGTTATGAGTTTGATTTTCTAAAACACAAAGGGAGTTCCTAAAATTGCTATCATTCCTTCAGGATCATGCATTCAACAAACAGTTGTGGGGTACCTGTTCCATGTCAGGCAGTGTGCAGGGCTTAAACAACCATTCTTAAGTTATAAATTGTTTTCTGGAACCACATCATATTTTTAAAAGACAGCATCTCAGTCTGATGGTCTTCCTTGGGAAACAGAGCAAAGGGAAATGAAAATTCCAAACTAGAAGACTGAATCAAGTGAGGGGAAAGGCACAGAGACAGGACCGTCTGCAGGGCTGGGAAGGCTCGCTTGAGAGAGAGAGTTTAACGTGATGTTGAGCTAAATTGGAGAAGGTAGGGTTGTTGATGGATTTCTGAGTGTCTGTTCCCCCCTACGTTCTAGCTTTTGGTATTATTTCTAAACCTGCTTATGACTTTGAACCCATAGCCACACCTCTGAGGATGATGTATAGTGTCAGGCCCTGATGAGAAGGGGTGGCCAAAACAACAAAATCTCCTATTCTTCCTGTCTAGTGGGAACAGTTTTAGACCGGCTCTGTCAACACAGGGAAGAGATGAAGTTTGTCTTCAGAGCCTTCATTGTCCTATCACTACTTTCTCTTTCTAACGTTTTCTCCCTTTTCTCTTCATTTTACCTACTTTGTTTTCCCTCTGTGCCTCCTAGAAAGGCAGGTTTGCATAGTGGTTAGGAGAACGTGGAAGTAAATATTTTGCTCAACTTTATACAACAAGTAAATGGCAGAACTAAAATTGGATCTGGGTAGTATATACTCGTAATTGTTGTACTATGTCTTCCTCTCATATTATCTGGAAGAAATACAAGATGGTACCAGAGCCAATCCCCTTATTTAGAAAAGGTGGAGAAGAGCAAAAGATTGAAATAACATGTCACAAAAGAAGATATACAAATAGTCAATCGACATGTAACATGGTGCTCAATACCAGTTACTATCAGGCATATACAAAATAAATTACAGTGAGATACCACTGCACACAAAAGACTGGCAACGCCAAATGATATCAATGACATGAAGCAACTGGAATGCTTGTATGTTGCTGATGAGTGCATACAATGGTACAATCATTTTGGAAAATGGTTTGGCACTGTCTGTAACAATGGAAATGTTTTCTGTCATCCAACATGGTAGCTGCTAACAACACGTGAACCTGAAATGTGATCAGTGTGACCGAGGAAGTGAAATTTTAATTTGATTTTAAGTAATTTAAGTTCAAGTCTAACAAGCCCACATGTAGCAAGTAGCTACCCTCTGGGGCCAGCACAGTTTAAGTTACTTTGTTGAGAATAATCTGGGTAGGGAAGGGGGGAAGGTGAAGGCTTGAGGTTGGTGAAGGAAGGTCTGGTGGTAAAATGCAGAGTGTGACTGAAGGAAAGGAATTAAAGATGACTCCAGGACTTTTGCCTGGAGCCACTGGAAATAATGGAGGTGTCATATAGTGTGATTGGGAAGGCGGAACATGAGACAGGTTTTGGGGTCAGATGAGGAATTTTAGTTTGAGTCGCTTTATAAAATTTGATTTGCAAAAGCCATTAACCTTTTCCGCGTGTCATTTTTTACTTGAAGGGGCTCGTGCCCTGTGGAACACAACTGGAGAACCTGGCCAGTAGGGAATAGGACAGAAGTATGGATAATGTTAATTCTTTCCTTAATAGTGTCGTCCAGTTCTGAAAAGTCACATCCAGGCAACACCAAACCTTGTGGTCTCTGTGGTTATTTCTTTTTCCCTTAAATTATGAGTTAAGTCCAGGGAATTATAGATAAGGAAAAATTAGTTGAATATGCTAGAACAAAAGAGAAGGGAGGTGGAAGCAAAAAAGTGCAAATTCCCATTTCTGTTTACTTTGAAAGGGAGTTTTCTCAGAGGGCTTTCATGGTCATCAAAGCATGTAGTTGGCTATAATTACATTCGACTTCTGCACTTCACCACAGAAGGAATAACATGTTCATACAGCCTGTCTTGTTTCACTCTGGAATCTCTGTGTGTTTTGTTTTGCTTTGTTTTCCTGGTCCTCTCCAGCTGCCCCTTCTCTGGCCCCATGACTGGGGTTGGCTAAGGCATCTCAGCCTCCTTTTCTTTGCTCTGCCCTAGGGCCATTTTGGTAGTGGGTGTGGGTTACGGTTTTCTCCTGGCTGTAAGAAGAGAAACAATTTACTTTTGAAAGCCATTCTAAGTGTAGTTTTAATTGCTTCAATGGCTACCTCTCATTCCTCTAGTTTGAAACAGACTGCTCTGCTTGCCACATGAACTGGCTCCAATCAGACCACTGGGGACTGGCAACATGCAGGGATGATAACCCTGATTCAGTTTGTCCAAAGGCTCCCTAATGCTTTCTACCAATGTGGGTGGCGGGTTCATGGAGAAAGATGTATCTATTCTGTCTCATGAGCTGTTTTAAGATTTGGAAATGGTGTGTGTGCCCATGTCTGGGGCTGCTGATGCTGGTAGGGTTTCTAAGCAGTGTCCTCAATATCCTTCCGTTCTCTTTTGGGGGGAAGAATTTTATGGTCTATAATAGCAGTTCCCAACCTTTTTTTGGCACCAGGGACTGATTTCATGGAAGACAATTTTTCTACAGACTTGGGGGGTGGTGGGGGACGCTGAGCAATGGGGAGTGGCTATAAATACAGATGAAGCTTCACTCCTTTGCCCACCACTCACCACCTGCTGTGCAGCCTGGTTCCTGACAGGCCATGGACCAGTACTGGTCCGTGGCCCAGGGGTTGGGGATTGCAGGTCTACAAGACCAAAATGACTGTATATATCTCTAGTTTCTCTATATTTTCTTTTCTCAGTACTGTGGAAAGCTATGGTTTTGTGTGTGTGTGTGTGTGTGTGTGTGTGTGTGTAATATTTCTCAGCATGTTCTCGCTATGTTTTTTAACTGTAAAATCTATATTAACACCTTTCATACCGCATAGAAATCTCTAAGACATACGTCAGGGACCGCACATTTTTGGGCAAACTGCACATTATTTAAATCATCATCACTACAGTGAAAAACGAGAAAACTCATGAGCGGTCCTTAACAGATGACGCGCGAAACAGGAGAAAACTTGTGAGCGGTCCTTAAGGTTTTAAGTGGAATGCTTGGTGAATGGGGTACCTGGTTAATCGATTTTCAGGGTTACAATGAGTAACCACAAAAATCACTTTTTTCCCCTCCCCAGTTAATATTTTCCCACAAAATGTATGTGTTCACATTTCAGCCTTAGTAAATAGAAGATGACAGACAACATGGCATCACTTTGATTTTTCACGGTGTTTCATGACATTCCACATTAGTGACATAATTCTAGCAGCACCTGTAACTGTTTGAGATGGAAGTGATCTGTTTTGGGGTTCAGTCCCCTTTATAGACAGGGAGCTGAGGCCTGGAGAAGGGGACAGCTTTCAGGACCTCTGCAGATCGCTTTGGTGCCACGGTGTGGGCCATTTGATGTGAGAGCAAGTTTATGCCTGTGGGCAAAAGGAACCATCTGTGGCTTGAGTATGGTAAACTGCATACTTGTTAGTTTTTAGCCCTAGAAATTTGATAAGGCTTAGAAACCAAACTATTTGTATTGTATTGTGACCTTAAACTGGAGAGCTTTGCCAATCAATGGCAAATCCAGATCCAGCATGATGGTTAAGTTACTGGACTCTGAAATAAAGCCAGTTTGAGTCCCGCTTTTGTCATTGGCCAGCTGTGTGTCTCGACGACTTTGAAATTCAGCAACTTGCTCAGTTTCCTCTGCTAAATGAGTTGAAATGAACAATTAGTTTCTGCCACAAAAATGGTAGTAACAGTATTAGTTTCCTATCAGTATTGTAATAAATTTCCACGAACTTAGTGTGACTTAAAACAACATAATTTATCATCTTAGAGCGCTGGAGATAGACATCTGAAATGGCTAAAATCAAAGTGTCAGCAGAGTTGCATTCCTTTGGAAGGTTTTATAGGGGAGGCATTTCCTTGCTGTTTGCAGCTTCCAGAAGCTGCCTGCACTCCTTGGCTCACAGCCCCTCCCTCCATTCTTAAAGCCAGCACCATCCTTGTGGATCTTCCTCAAGTTGTCGTCTCTCTGGTTCTCTTCTGTCTTCCTCTTTCCCATTTAAGGACCCTTGCAACTACCCTGGACCCACCTGGAAAACTTAGGATACTCTCTCCATCTCAAGATCAATTGATCAGTGGCCTGAATTGCATCTGCAACTTTAATTCTCCTTTGCTATATAACCTCACACGTTCACAGGTTCCCAGGACTCAGCTGTGGACATCGTTGGGGGCCATTATTCTGCCTACCATAGTCTACAATGAAAATTAAATTAGTTTCATGGGTCTAGTGTGAGAATCAAATTGTCTAAAGGCTTGAGAATTGCAAGAAAGATGAAGAAGGTCATGATGAGGATGATGATGATGATGATAGCCAATATTTGGGGAACTGCGTGCGCCAGGCAAAATCATCACTTTGTGTGTATTTCGTCATCTATCCTTGAGAACAACTCTGCAGCACCAAGTGCTCATTTTATCCGTATTTTGTAGGTGAGGAAACTGCAACTTAAAAGAATTCTATGACATGTCCATAGGGCGTGCATCCTGGCATTCAGAATGAGGATTTGAATCGGACTTGCTTTATTCCACTCTTGGTCTAGTCTCTTACGTGGACTATCATTATCAATAGAAACCAGATCTCTTAGTTCCAAGCCAAGTGTTCACTAAATTATTAATAATTGTTGCTCCCTTCCAGCCACTACATGTTGCACATGAATATCCGGGTACTTTAGGAACTTTTTGCTTATACATTTGCTAGGACGTATCATGTTATGTTGGTACCACCAACTTCACTTGCCTCTACTTTCTGAATAATTTGTCTGCTTTCAGCCACCCCAAAATATGATATTGTGTATAAGATCTTTGAATGTTTTCAATTTCATTGTATCATCACCCTCACCAGCCCCTTCTTTGCTTCCAGGACATTTGCAAATCACTCTGGTGTCACCGAGTGGGCCACAGATGTGAGACCAAGTTTATGCCTGCGGCGGAAGGGACCGTTTGTGGCTTGAGTATGGTAAACTGCATACTTGTTAGTTTTTAGCCCTGGAAACTTGATAAGGCGTAGAAACCAAACTATTTGTACTGTGACCTTAAAATGGAGAGCTTTGGCTGCATATATTTTCTGACTTCTCATTAAAATAACCGGGTTTATTTAGCAGTGGTTATAAAAATGTAATGCTAATGTAACCCAGTTAGCTCAATTATTTAAGAAGATGTTTTTTCTTTGTTTTTAGAGCCTTTATTTTTTAGAGAAGGCTTGTGTCAAAATAGCTGTATTTCAATGAGCTTATAGGTTTCATTGCTTAGTGTTTGCCTCTTAAACTTGGTGAGATGTCCCCATTAGTAGTAAAGAAATGACTGTCCTTCCAGACCATGGACTCCACTACTCACCCCACCTCATAGGACCTGCCACTGAGCTGCTGACGTGCTCAAAAGATTCTCATCACTTGCTTATAGTGACTTTCCTATTGAGGGATTAAGAGACAGCTCCATCTAGCTTGTACCATGAGGGCTTTTTGCTAAGGAACATCTTCAGCCCTAAGAACCTTCTCCCTTCTGAAAGATTATAGGAGATCACTATGGTTTGAATGAAGAACTCTCATGTATTAGCTTCTCTTTTGCTTCTTTCCCAGTAGAGTCTGGAGAAAGAGGTGCACTTGGAGTATTAGTAAATGATTCAGCTCTGGGGAGAGAGGAGATGAATGATGAGAGGGAATGACATGTTACAGGTTTGCTGGTCTCAGTCATTATCTCTTTCTCAAGGCACTGCAAGCCTGTATAGAAGAACTGGTCATTTAAAGTGATTTCAATTCCACAGTAATTTATTGACTACTAGATATTGAGGACAGGAGACTCTGGGGATATAGATGTGAATAAAACTCAGTCCTGTACCTTCAAGAATTTATAATCCAGTTGGAGAAACCAATGTAGAAGCCAGTAACTGTAAGTCTCTTTTTAAACACACCTTCTTTAAGCGATAATTGCCATCAAGATCCAGATGAAATGAGAGATGAGTCTTGCTTGGGATTAGGTAGGTGCTTAGAATGAACTGCAAGGAGTGGGTGCACCAGGATGGTTACTGCAGTTTGAAGTTCTTCAATTGGATGAGAGGAAGGAGAGTTTTCAGAGAGAGGTCCACAGTACAAAGGCACAGTTGCATGAAAATAAATGAGTTTTCAGCAAATGTTTTCTGATATTTGTAAGAATATTTAATATCTCTTAAAAGATTTGTAATTTTTAACTGTTATTTTTTAAACAAACATTTTAAAAATTAGGAAGTTAGGTGCAATTTTTAATCAGATGTACTGGTCTTGGGAAACTGCAGTAAAGACTCTCATTGAAAATATGAATAGAAGTGTTGTAGCTATGATGGTACAAAACAATTCATTGAATTATTGAAAATATAACTCTTCATTTTTGCTTTTGCAAATTTAGAACTTATAACTGGAGGATGAATGGGCATTTTCTTTTATTAAAAAAGCAAAAGCATTAAACACAAGAAGGGCTACACAAGAAAAGATTGATGTAAGGAGGAAAATAAGTGATATGTAACATAGGTTGTTATGTAAATTGCATAAATACAGAATTACATAAATTCCATATAAATACACGAGGGAGCTAAGTTCCATGGAGATTAAAATGCACCTGTATTAGGCTTCAGTAAGCAGAACATGTGATAAATCAAGCCAGAAGTTAGAAAGCGAATGTCCTAATACCACTACCAACCCCCAAATATTTTAAAACACCAGGCTGTAGTTATACACTGGCGGAAAGCCCTCAGCCATGAGATCACCCTCAGCAGCAAGCATCCTGATTCGATCCATCCATCATCACTGCACTGTGATGATTATCGCATTCATAGATGTGGTCCTCGACTTTTCCTTCACCAGGGAGTGTACTTGGCTATTTATTAGACTGTAAGCTCCATGACGACCAGGACCTGGACTTTTCCTCGTGTTTTACTTGGAGTGTCTGGCACAAAGCAGCAGCTGCTCAATGTTTTGATTGTTCCTCTGTAACTGGAATCCAACTGTATCCTTCCCCTTCCTTCTCTCGTGCCTTATCCTTCAGCCTTATTTAGACTGTGAATACTCAGTAAACGTGCAGGGATGTCAAAGCCACCTACTTTTATCTAGAGATGTGTGTGCAAGAAAAGGAAAGGTTTATGCATGACATGCTGTCTATTAAGAGGTATTAGCCAGGTCAGGACCATTCTATTTGAAATTAGAAGTAGCACTATATGTATGTATGTATGTATGTATAGGTGGATAAAATTATATGCATACATATTTCATATTTACATTTGTAGAATTTTATACATACAGGTGAATGTGTGTGTGTCTGTGTATATTCCTGTATATATTCCTGCTTTCTACACTGATTGAAAAGCCAGCCAGAAGGAAACCATCGGTCAGCAGCCTAACCTAATACTAGGATTAATACTAAAATCATAGAAAGTCAAATTAATTGAATGATGGGAAGAGATCTTAAAACCACATTTCCAAAAAGACATTAGATTAGAATTAAGATACATTGGTCAATAATTTGCCTCTGAGATGAGAAGTTGAATGTGTCCCACTTAGGAGCTTTGGAAACTTAGTTCAATCTAGTCTTTCCTACTTTTGTAGCTATTTGGGTAGTTTGTGTGACTCTGAGCAAGTTAGTGTTTCTTTGCTAAATTCCTCTCATCTAGAAAATAGCTTTTCTTCTAGAAAAGCTTTTCATCTAGAAAATAGCTTTTCCTTGCTTTGCAAGGATTATATGAGATAGTGCACGTGAAGTTCTTTGCACCATTTTTGGCATATAGAATCAACTTAATAAACTATAGTGCTGCTGCTGTTTTTACTCCTGTTCTTGTTGGCTATTATTATTATTATTTATTTTGTCTCAGCCCTGTGATTCCTGGTGGGGGAAGATGCATGCTTATGGTAGACAAAATCCTCAAATGACCGATTGCCTTCCCCCCAAAACTGCTTAACAATGTTACATGATTTTGTGTAAACTCTGAAATGGCGCTTAATCCAAGGAAAACAAAAATTAAAAACAGAAGAATTAATCAGCACATGGCAATAATTTGAAGAAAGGAAGCAATATCTTAACCTAGACAAAGTGCACTAGCAACCAAGCCACACAATAAACAGCCACGAAGCCAAATGTATCACGGGGGAAAATTGAAGATTTGAAAGTCAAACAACCTTCCCATAATTCTGTAACCAAACACCCCCACTCCTTGTCAAAACCTGGCATGATCCAAACTCCAACCCTTTGCATCTAATTGCAGAAGCTTTTAGGAAAAAGTGCAGTTCTGCTAAGTCATGCATAACTTGCTCATAATAAAAGCACCACAGGAGAAAAAAGAAAAGAAAAAAGAAAAAAAAAAAACACTACCAGAGGCTAATGCAACCCCCAAGAGAGAGATGACCAGCAAAGCCTGGAATTTATTACAAAGGCAAACTAAAATGGAAAGGTTAGTACAGAAAACAACTCTCACCCTAGATTGTACAGATCACGGGCAAGTGAAAGACCCACAGCTAATTCATCAAAGACAGTGAAAGAGCACAAAGCCATCAGAGGGTCTGAAGAAGGGACCTTTAATATACACAAAAGAACAAAGGACTTTATCTGAAGAGTACAATTTGTGCAGACTGAAAGTTATTCACTTTCCCAGGAAATGCCCTATTATAGTGATGGTTTGGTATAAGTTAAAATATAATAATGCATGTATAATTGTATCTGTTTTTATGATGAGATAATCATTCAAAACAATACGTTTTGTTACTATCTTAAAAATTGTTTCTCCTAGAGTGAATGATCCAAATTGTTCTTTAAGTAGCATTGTTTCTAAATGGCAAGGAAGGCTCCCTTGTAATTATCTATGCTGACACCATTGGCTGTTAGGTGGAATCTTACCTGAACGTTTCACCTCAACAGCTCACAAAGCATGAAATACTCAGCTTGTTGGTAAGAGATGCTCCTTCTCGCTAGATGTCAGTCTTTCAAAATGCACTCAGAAAATGCAGAGTAACTTTGTGTATACAAAGCCCAGCAAAGTAAAGGACTCTATCAAGTCATACGTTTTTGGTTTTTTCCAACAGATTCATTTTTTCTGTTACTGTGTGGGTGTTTTGCATCTCACTGTGCTTTTCCAGGTGGTCTCTAACAGGAACCACATAACACTTTCTTTTCACAGTGGTGTCGGCAAGGCCAGTGTGTGAAGTTTGGGGAGCTGGGGCCTCGACCCATCCACGGCCAGTGGTCTGCCTGGTCGAAGTGGTCAGAATGTTCCCGGACATGCGGTGGAGGAGTGAAGTATCAGGAGAGACACTGCAATAACCCCAAGTAAGGCTCCAACAGAAAATCAGTCTTTGTAAGGCATTAACCTTCAGCCTGTAACACGCTGTTTGTAAGTGTGGTTTTCTTCCCTCTGGTTAATAGCAATCAACCAGGGTTTTACTGTTTGCACGTAAAGACTGTGCACTGGGGGGAAGGTATACGGTGGACAGAAACCACAAAACAGCAAAGGAGTGATTCTATATGTGAATATGATGATCGAGAACGCCAGTAATAGCCTGAGCTACTTTCTTAATCTAAACTAGGGTTACACAGTCATACAATCAAATACTTGTGATATTATGGAACAGAGAAGCTTGGCTGGCATAAGTTGTGTGTGTGTCTCAGGCTGCTGAACTGGAGAAAGTATGCTGATCTTTGGTTTGCAGGAATGTGCATCAGCAAGTGTTGACAGATCTGCCTGACTTTTCAGAAGAAACTAGAAATAGGAAAAAAAATGTTGCGTGTGAAACTTCCCAATTGTTAAAATATTGACAACAAATTCAGTTTTCTTTAAAAACAAAACAGAAAAACCACTGACGACTAATACAAATCATCTGTGGGTTGACACTGGCCTGTGGTCACCTGCAGGTCACTTGCTTGTCCTGGAGTCTGAACTGTGCTCTGTCAACTTGAAGGTGGTTTTATGTTCACTTTTATGTGCTCTAACTCCCACACGAAACATGTGTGAGGCGTCTATTTTCTAATTGGCAGGGTGATATAGAAAGGACTCAGGTTTTGGAGATAGACTCCAAAATCCTGTGTCTGCCACTTCTAAACTGTGTGGTTTTGGGAAAGCCGCTTGACTTGGGTTTATGTATAAAACAGAGGTGATAACGTCAAAAGGTCAGGGGAGGCTAGTCAGTGGCATCTGTAGGAAGCCTGGTAGACTGGGAGTATCCAGTGGACATTCAACAAAAGGGTCTGTGCTCTGTGTGATGTTCATCATCCTCATCCCAACCTCACCAGGAGGATGGGGTCACAGAAGATCAGCCCACAGAAGCCAGGGGGGAGAGGCAGAGGTCTTACTGATGAAACAGGACTTTGGAGAATGTGATGGAGTAAGAAGACTGTTGGGATCTTGGAAGATGGGGGATTTACTCTTACAACACAACTCGCATGGTAGCACAGTACAGGGGTTAATAACATAGATGCTGAAGCTGGACAACCTGGTTGACAATCCTGGCTGTGCCATTTCCTAGCTGTGTGGTCAAACCCATAACTGAGTCTTCCTGCTCCAGATCCTCACGTATAAAAATGGGATGATGATGTTAGCACCTACATCACCTGAGTTAATATTCATAAAGTGCTTTTAAACAGGATTTGGCACATTGTAAGCACTGCATAAACGTGTAAATTGAGAATTAAATCATGACACTAGAGCAAAAGGAAACTTTAAAAGAGACAAATGGCATTTCATCTGAGTCAGCAGTCTGAAGTAGATAGAAAGGCTATTTTTTTTTCCCTCCAAAATATAAGGAAGGGTTTGGAGGTACTTCGACCATGATGCTTTAGGTGCTACTTGGGATATCTGAGGCCAAAAGAGGACTTTTCAACTTTAGCATTATTGACATGGGCTGGAAAATTCTTGGTTGTGGGGGGTGTGTTCTGTACGTCGCAGGATGTTTAGCAGTATCGCTGGCCTCAACCCACTGAGTGCCAGTAGGTTCATTCTCTATTCCCCCAGCCCACAAATTGTGACAAATACAAATGTCTCCAGACATTGCCACATGTCCTATAGTGAGGAATATCATCTCTGATTGAGATTCACTGGTCTGATCAAACCTAGTCCCTGGGCATAATAGTAGTGATGTTTGTGATGCACTTGCAACCTATACTAGGTTACTAAAACTACCCTCTTAGTACTTTGAATGCAGCCTGTGTCTTAAATAGGATTGTTAAAATCATTATATGACTTTACATTTTTGAAGCATAGATCATGGATCTGGTTTTCATACATCACGACGTTTTAAAATCTCAGTATTTTCCCAAGAAAGAAATAGATTACCTAATTTAATAGCTCTGCTAGTAAAGCGCGTGAATGACACTCCTGAGATTTAAATTAAAACCTCTCTCTTATCTGTAGGATTGAGAACTCACATTATAATAAGGCAACGTTCATGGAAATATCATATTGTAATTTTAGGGATGCCTAATAAAAGAAGTAATCACTAAAGTATGTCTACTTGGTGTGCAGTGTTACCGTTTTAAACAAGATTAAAGATAATCAGGATACTATTTATTTTATGCATGAGTTGCAAATAAAACAAGTAGATGATAGGCCGTCCCAAGACAATTGAATTAATTGTTCTCTCTCTGTTCTTATTTCACTTTGTTGTAGTAACGCTGTTTTTTTTTTTTTTCCCCTCTCTGTTTCAAGTTACAGATTTCTTTCTCACTTTAGGTTAAGCATTTGGTTCTGTTCATATCACTCAGCCTTACCATTTTCATTTTCTCATCTGTGAAGCAGTACGAGGTTTCTATTTCATATAACGATTTTTTTTGCTGGAATGTATTTTGTTTCATAAAAAATTCCTGGCTGATTTATGATCTATCCAATTTTTTTGAGTTTTAAAAGAGTTAAAGGTTATCTGGTTTTGGAATAGCCAATGCCAGGCCCACGGAACCCTCCTTTTTTCCCCATGTGTGTGGTAGATAATTTTAATTAATCGAAGCCCTGTTTTCTACTGAGCCCTGCTATGCCTCAGGAACCGTCTCAAAACACCTCTCCAGGTATTTGCTCCTGATCCGGTTAGAGCTGACACATGAGTTGGAACCTGCTGGATAATCCAGTTATTTTACAGTCGGGTGACCAAGGGAGGAAGAGGGTCCCATTCCTAGCAACAGCCTTTGCTCAGGTCCCCATGCTGGTAATGGCAGAGGTAGATCAAGATCCCACAGTTTTAAATCCTTTGACATTTTTTCTGGTCTTTATCACGCTGTAAGAAAGCCTAGTGAAATTCCTATGAACTTTGTTCAAGAAAATTATTAGTGATGTGCCAAGGTGTTCTAAAACTTTCCTAAAACATGAGTCTATTTGAGAAAATAGAATATACCACTTACGCTAATGCAGTTTAGCAAATGGAGTTAGGAGGAAAGTCATGGCTCTGTCTAGAATAATAATTGAGTCCATTCTGTGGCCTGTGTTCCAACCGGTCGGTAACTTCAAGGCTCAGCTGGTCATCAGAATCACTAGGTGTACTTTATAAAACACTGATTTCTAGATCTTCCATATTACACAATTCTTACTGGGAAAGTCTGTGGAGGGATCCAGGAATCTGTATAAATATATGTAGATTTAACAGAGCTACTCAAGTAGCTCATCCAACCAACGTAATCATTTGTAGTCAGTCAACGTAATTATTGTAGCAAACATAAGTACTCTAATATAAAGACCAAATTGTGTGCCTAGTGATTTTTGTTTTCTATATTGTTAATCTTAAATAACTACTTACACCAAAGGATATCATGATAGCATTTTCTGTTCATTTATCCTAATCCTCCTGTTCAAAGCTGCAGAAGAAATGTTACCTGTATTGGAAAATTCGATGAAAAAGCCCAGATTCTTGGCAGCCATGACTTTTGATCCCTTTACCCTTATCCCATCATTAAAAATGAAATGCATTAGTATATAAGAATCAGATCGCATGATACTCAGCAGTGTTGGCACTTCTACAAAAGTATGAGGCACTTAAGAATAGTTATAATTTATGTGCACTAACTCTGCCCTAGACACTGCCCTAAATCCTTTACAGT
The DNA here is from genome assembly GCA_008086735.1 of Cheirogaleus medius. Lineage (NCBI taxonomy): Eukaryota > Metazoa > Chordata > Mammalia > Primates > Cheirogaleidae > Cheirogaleus > Cheirogaleus medius. The sequence goes on along the minus strand of VBSM01000949.1, from coordinate 15,983,043 downwards.
TAATTGTCATAACTGTCCCTAATTTACAGGGGAGGAGGTTAAATAAAAATTGCCCAAAGTCAAGCTGGGAAGAGGCAAGAACAGTGAATTTAAAGCAGGACCTGCCTCATCGTGAAAGGCCGGCTCTCTGACCGTCGTGTCATACCGTGCCTCCTTCTTTCTTCCCATGCCTGCCCTATGGCCTCGCTGAGTTCCATGCGGGCGAAGCCGGGCAGGAGAAGAATCCTGGACAGCGTCCAAAGGACTGAGCTTGAGTTCCACGCGCTCTCGAGATGCACGACCTTCATTCACCACGTTTTGTGAGCTCTGCCAGCCGTTTTTCACCTCATCTATAAAATGAGAGGATGGCTGTAGGAGCTTGGAGGTCTTTTCTGTGTTACAAGTTCTAAAAAAAAAAAAATTGAAAAAGTAACACATGGTGGTTACTTTCACTTCATTAACTATGTATAGTCCAAATGAGGGTTATTTGTTAAATCTCAGAAAGTCTTAAACTGAGAAATTAGCTTTTAATATGCCTTGTAAAGATGACCAGGCTATGATAGGAGACTTTAAGATTTTTCTATTAATAGATGCTGTTTAGCTGATAATTTAAGAAGTCTTCAGGGATTTGATTTATTGCAATGGCTGCTGCATGTGTAAGTAGTTGCTCCGGAATGTTTAGAACTAGCATAAAAGTCTCATTCTGGCGATGTCGCGCTTGCCATTTCTGTTGAATCCATTTCAGCGTGCAGTTGCAGGAGGACTGGATAACATATGCCGAAGCCAATCCAGAGGTGTTTTATAGCATACTTGTGCTTCCTAGAGAGGCAAGGAATCTTATTCACATAAATTTATTAACCCGGAGCCTCCTTTCCTGTTACATGTTGGCATCACATTTTTATCCAAGATGATCCATCATTGAGTTTTAGCCTTTAGAACTTCAAAAAGGGAGGAATGAAAAGCAATTGCTTTTTGCATGGAGAAAGCTAGATTAGATGTTGTTGGTAATTTTCAGCGTTGTTGTCCTCTTTTTGCCTTGATTTTGCTTAGTGGTTTTTGCAGATTGGAATCTGTCTACCAAGATCTTAAAGCGTTTGCCATTAGATTGTAATTATTTCTGTTCTCGTGGAATTCCCTACTCTGGAAATCCATTTCCCATTGTACTTGGCAGGAAGGGATAAGGCCACCTGCAAAGTTAAAAAGCCATGATGATGATGAAAACCAAGAGAATGCTTTCCCTCAGAGTTTAGAATCAATTAGAATAAAACACACCAGATCAGATAATAACCAGAATTTCATCTCAATGACTGACAAAGCTGGATGGGAGAACCTGTCAAGTGTTGCTTTCTGTTCCATCTCCCCTGTGTCCTCACTTGCTACGTAGTAGCAGATGTGCCAGAATAAGGGGGTGGGGTATATGTACCACAGGAGCACAAATATACATTAATAAGAACATTTAGGTGTATTTACACATTTCCCTGACACAGGAGGTGATATGATAAGTTTCAAGAATAACCTTTCATCAGTCTTCAAGGATGTCAACAGAATGTAAAAATTGGATCGGGGATGGTAAATACGTTTGATCTAGCATGCTAATTCCGATTAATGAGCAGTGGTAAAGAAAAGAAAATTCCCTGATTGGTTATGTCTACCCTAGATGCAGGAAGAGATGTAGGCAATTGTCTGTATGCTACATACGTCCATTATTGTAATCAACATACACAACTGCACACGCTATGACAATGCTTATCTCGATTGGACCTCCTTGTATCATTGCATGTGACTAATAGTCAGCTGTCTGACTGCTAGCATTAAGGTTCTTTAATTGTGTTTTTAGGCCTCAGTACGGTGGCAAGTTCTGTCCCGGTTCTAGCCGTATTTATCAGCTGTGCAATATTAACCCTTGTAATGAAAACAGCTTGGATTTTCGAGCCCAGCAATGTGCAGAATATAACAGCAAACCCTTCCGTGGATGGTTCTACCAGTGGAAACCCTATACGAAAGTAGAAGGTAATTTGGTCTCCGTGACACTCAAATAAATATGTCTCTGTGTGGATGATAATTATGAAGGAACAGCACAGGAGAAATTGCTGCCTCTATCAAAGAGTTTCAGTGTTTTCCTTTCATTCCCCCAGACCCGTCCTGGCCCAGTTTTTTCATCCCATGGGCTTTGTTTATTTTTTAACACTTTTTTTTTTTCCCATAAGATGCCCCTTGTCTCCCACATCTGTAAGCCAAAGGGTTCATGTGTTTGGAATGTACTTAGGTTTCTCCACTTACCTTTGACATTTTTGGCAATTAAGTCTCCCAGGGATGTTAATTGAAATTGGTATGAATTGTCCAGACCCCAAACTTGTGAAATCATATATACCCCATAGAGACACCATACTCAGTAACTGACATATCTGACGATTACAAGCATGGAGAGGCCTGTGTGTAGGGTGTGTGCGTGCACACAGACACACAAGACCAGCAATAAAAATTATCTTGATTATCTAGGTTCTAAGTACTTATTATAACTTAGTTATGGCTTGTTCTTTACTTTTTAAATTAATTTGTTTTTATTTTGACTAAATACTTATTTTAGTTACAGCAGAAGATTTAATGTAGTTTCTGTTACCTGTGTAGAATGAGCTGTCACTATTCTAGTTGTTTCCATCATTCACATCCACTTGATTTATCGAAACTTATCCATGCTCCAATGAAAAAGGATATGTGCGAATCCCAACTGCACCTGTGCAAAATGGGAAGAGACTAAATTTAATGACAATTCATGGACTGTTTCTATGCAAAAGCTCAAAATGAACCTTATATTATCAATCACCGTAAAGGAAGTTAATGTCATTAGAGACAACATTATAACACAAGCAGAGCCTCCAACTAAAAAGAGAGGGTAGTGCAACTTTGCTCTACACCAGCCCAGCCATTTCAGAAGCATGGATGTGGTTTTGGGTCACAAACCCTCCATGAATGCATGAGGAGAAGGTTAAATCAATTTTGTCATTTGGAAAGTGTTTTCTGGTTTCAAAGTTCTTTCACTAATTTTGTTGCAGTTTTCACTAAGTAGAGAACAAGAAACTTCAGTCATTCACACCGTAGGTGTTTACTGAGCTCTTTCTGTGTAGGCGACACTGTGCAAGGTGCCCAGGAGCATACATTGAAGAAAACATAGACCCCAGCCTTAGGATCCCACATCCTAGTGGAGGGAGACAGGAAAGTTAAAGCCTTCTGGTCCCTCCTTGTCTCCTTTTGACACTTACATCAGAAGAGACTGACCGTGATTGGAAGGTCTTGTGACTTCCTGCAGTTTAAGAAGCACAAGGCATAATGAGTGAGATGTGCAACGTTTGGGGATGGTCATGCCTGAGGCTCTGCCTCGAGGGGGGAGAGGGGACATGGGCAATATACATAACCGTAATATTTGTACCCCCATAATATGCTGAAATTAAAAAAAAGCACAAGGGAAAACTTTACTCATAAATGTAGACAGTCTTTATCCCACAGTCGTGAGCTTTTTCGTTCTTGTTTCCTTCTGTGTTTCTCATCCAAAAATCTGTGCTGGAAAAGCAGCTTTCTAGAACTTGTTAATCCCTAGGAATGATAGACAAAGGAAATCCAGCTCCTTAATGTCATATGCAAAACTTAGGAGTCATTAAATTAAGCTGCTGTTTACAAACAACTCATAGGTGAGAGAGAAATTTTTAATCTAGTCACACATCTGTGTATTTGGACCGTAATTTTTTCACATTTAAGTTCTGACTTCGCCTTTTATTGGGGGGTTTTCATGAAGCACAACTATTTGCAAACTGTTTACACATTTGTTGTAAAACTGTTGTTAGGGATATTGCTCAGTGTTGCCCACGTAAAGTCTCATGTGAGAAGCCTCATCTGGAATCCCTGGCCAAGAAGAGCTCTCTCTATTTGAAAAATTGGCATAGTAACTCCTTTCTGATAAGAGTTCTATAAATGTATTTTTTTTTCTTTTTGCCTCTGATACCAGAAACTACTCAGGGACTTAAGGGTAAATGAAATTTATATTTTTTAGTCTTCAGGAATAGTTTATTTGCTTCCTCTTCCTTTTTATCATATGATTCCTCTCTATATGTTTCATAAACATTACTGACCATATGCCTTTTTTTCAAAGTGCTTTACTTCTTTCCTCTTAACAAACTCAATAAATATCTTAAGTAATCCATATCCTAAATCAGGGTCATCAAACTATGGCCTCTGGGCCAAATCTGAGTTTTTTTTGTTTTTTTTTATCTTAAAGTTTTATAGGAATGGCAACACCCAGTCATGTATATAGGGCTTATGAAGCCTGAAATATTTATTATACAGAAAGGCTCAGTATATAACCTACCGATTGTGTATGGGTAACTATCACTGAGGATTAGAAAAATAAAATTCTTATGTGTTAAATCAGTTTTATATGGATTGTTAAATGGGATTCATACTTTTAAAAGCCATATATTACACACTTGTAAATGTGCACACATGCACATCTGCATATAAAACTGCGTAACATTTGCCATTATGATGATAGCTTTCTAAGTAAATTTAATTCATCCTTTTGGCAGACATATCATTCTCCCAACAGTTTCCTCTTGACCATGTGCTACCTTCATCTCTTTGCTTCTAGAGGAAGATCGATGTAAACTGTACTGCAAGGCTGAGAACTTTGAATTTTTTTTTGCAATGTCTGGCAAAGTGAAAGACGGAACCCCTTGCTCCCCGAACAAAAATGACGTTTGTATTGATGGGATTTGTGAAGTAAGAGAACATTTCTGCTTTGGTGTATGAGCATGCTTGTGTTTCTTCATATCAAATGCATACCGTGGGGAGTGTTGTGAGATATTCTGTGCCCGAAGGACAGCAGGTGGCGTGGGACAAAGGGTAAAATGTTCCATTTGGATGTAGGCACCATGTCTAAATTCCCCAACTTAGTGCTTGCATGACCTCTGTCCGATTTTCTTAGTTTCTCTTTCACTCCATTTCCATATATATATATAGAATGGAAATAATGATATATCCTACTTTATATAGAGGTTGTAAAAATTAAATAAGAACATAAATAACGTTTATTGCATGCTTACTGAGCACGTTCGCTACATGGTGAATGTAGTGAACCTCACAAATAAATTTGGAAATAATACTATTTATTTCCAGTTATTTTTTCTTTCTCTTTGGGTATTTACTTTCTCTTCCATTTTAATTTTATTAGAGTTCTTTGATCCTTTAAGGGTGTGTGCATATGTGTACGTGCGTATTGCGCAATCTTTTTATGTTTTGGTCACAGAGCTGGCCTGAATAAGCTCACTTTGCATTAGAAGCAATGGTGACTTCTTACTCTGTTATCACAGATGTAGGGTCTAAGCCTTACATAGGTTACGCAACTTGCCCAGTCATGCATCTGACAAAGGCAGAGAAGGGATTTGAATCCCAAGTCAGTCAAACTTGAGACTGCGCTTGTTAGCCATAAGCTATACTGCCTCTCTAATGTTCTCTAAATACAGAAAACCATGTACCACTTAGTTATTCTTAGCCATTGGCTTCTCTAACCTTTGATTTTTCTGTTTTTTTTTTTCTTTTTTTTGTCACAGCCAGTAGGTTGTGATCATGAACTTGGCTCTAAAGCTGTTTCAGATGCATGTGGTGTTTGCAAAGGCGATAATTCAACTTGCAAGTTTTATAAAGGCCTATACCTCAACCAGAATAAAGCAAATGGTAAGAGATGCTGCCATTTTGTTGTTCTTGCTAGTGAGACACAACTTTTGCTACTGAACAAGTCTGAGTCACACTCAGTGTGGTTGAGCCTTTTACTAGTTCACCTGACACACAAGTGATGATGGCTTTGGTCACTTGTGCAAGAGATGGAAGGAGTTTCATCAATATATTACATCTCAGAAACGTGTTAAATAAATGCCTTCCTAATTTGTAGTTTGAATTTTCCAACCAGGACCCATGTATGCCTTGCATGCATTTATGAAGCAAAGGAACATATTGTGAAACTTACATGATCTATATACACAGCATCAGAAAAACATTTGAGGCAATTATCTAAACATCTTGAGTAAAATGAAACTTTTTTTGAGCCCTGTTTTCTGAATATCATTGTTGAGGACAAATAGGTCTAAATTTCTTCTAGGAAGATTTAAAAAAAAAAAAAGTGTTCTTGCGTATTGTGGATTTTATTAGTCTAAGAAGAATGGTGCACTCCTGTCCACAAAAGCATGCTTGGTAAGACTTAGCAAAGCCACATTCCTTTTCTCTCCCTGGTGTTCTTACCCCTTGGAAAATGAAATAATTGATCGTGTTTATGTCATAGAGCAAGAATGAACATCAGTTAATAATTCGAAAGCCTCACATATGAAAATGGACCGTACATATTCCTGGGCATTGCTCGTCGCCTTTCTCTGATGCACCGTGTGGAATACAAAAATGTTCTATTCTTTCCACTTAGAATATCATCCGGTGGTCATCATTCCAGCTGGGGCCCGGAGCATTGAAATTCAGGAGCTGCAAATCTCCTCCAGTTACCTGGCAGTTCGAAGCCTCAGTCAAAAGTATTACCTCACTGGGAGCTGGAGCATTGACTGGCCCGGAGAGTTCCCCTTCGCTGGGACCACATTCGAATACCAGCGCCCCTTCAACCGCCCAGAACGTCTGTATGCACCGGGGCCCACCAATGAGACGCTGGTCTTTGAAGTAAGTCACTTCGTTTATCTGGTTCTCAATGCTTCTTGCTATATTTGCAGTGATGACTTCGATTGGAGCTAGCTTAAAGAAGTCCAGTCCTGGTTCAAATGTGTTTCCTAACAGGCTGAATTTCAACACGCAAAGGGGAGAAGACAGCAATTCCCAATTTTGGGAGAGGGATAAGAATCCACTGGGCCTCCAAGAGAGTGTGTTGGTTTTCACATGTAGATGCCAAGTTTTCACCATTACTCTTGGCTTTCAAAAATTCCAAGCAATCTAGCAGGAATGGTTTTTAGATTATTCCAGTTTGTCTGTGTCTGCCATTTGAATGGTCCATTGTAGCTATTTGTGACGTAGGTTAACCGGCCAAGGAGGCAGAATTACGTAGTAGAGAAAAGGCCAGCTTAGGTGCCAGCAGAGTGTGGCCACACTAAACCACCATGACTCTGTAGAGTGTAGCTTCCCCAGAGATAAGAAAAAAAAAATTAATGGGTGATAATAATGAAAACAACCATCATATCTGCAAATGACTCTGCAAGACTATCATCATAGACAGGTATTCTTTAATTCTTACATGTCTGAGTTTGCTTTTTTCCCATGTGTAAGATGGGGCTGATTGTTTGCTCACACAGGCAAGGGATTTGCTTCAGTTTCTGTAGAAATGACACTGACTACCACTCACTACACGTTTACACAGCCCGGCATGTTGGTCTTTCTGAGCTTCAATTTCTTACCAGCAAAATTGGGGTAGAAAAATGACCTCACAGAATTGCCCGGAAAATAAAGAATCCATAGTGAAGAAAGGTTAAAAGACTTGCCTAACTCATACAGCTAGGAACAAGCAGAGCTGAACTGAAGTCCAAATATTTTCCATCCAGGAATATGATATTTATACTAAGTCTTGTTAACCTGGTCTTCTCTCCTCAAATAAAGGAAACATAAGATTAATGCAACTATTATTATTACTAAGACTATAATATACTGACTTTTTCTTATGTTCAGGCATTCTATGATCAGCATCATGCATTAGTTTCTTGAGCGCCCACAACAACCTTTGAAGTAGATATTGTTATTGAATCCCCATTTTACAGATGAGAAAACTGAGCCCTAAAGAGACCGTGTTACATGTCAGTGGCAGGACTGAGGTTTGCACTGAAGTCTTTCTGTCTCAAATGTCCACAACAGTATCTCATACCACCAGTACTGGAAAGGTTCAGTCACTTGTCACGATAAGATTTTTCTCAATGTGAAATGGCTGTTTTCGTCTCTGTAGGAGGTACATGAGCATGCAGGAAGGTGTGGAGAGTAGATAGTGTGCTGTTGGGAAACATCTGCCTTCCAGATTTGAGTTCATGGAACATGTCTGTGTATCTTGCCCAACACAGACAAAGCTTTTTTGATGATTTTTACTTAATTTACTTTATTTCCCTCTTTCTGTCTTTCATATATTAGTTAACTCACTTAAGACTATTTGCACTTACGGTGTTCTTGGTGCCGAGGAAAGGGACAAAGTGCTTGCTCTTACAGGAATTACATAATGCTGTGTCCTCGATCGTCACAGGGTATTTTTGGTTAGATATGTACTGAATGGAGCAATCTTCATAGGAAGTAAGGAGTTTGGATTTCATGCTAAGAATGTCAGAATTTTAAGAAAGGGAATGTTTTAAAAATTCTCTCTGACTGCTATGCCGATAAGGGAGGGGCAAACAGTGAATTGGAGGTGTAGGAAAATAATTATTCTAGGATTCCAGGTAAGGAGGAGACAGAAGCTGAAACAGAGACAGTGACGATGAAGGCAGAGGGAAGAGGATGTGTTTATAATATATTATATATTGAGAATGAGCAGTTGGAAAAGTTACTAGAAGTGTATGAGGTATGGACCTTGAGGGAGAAGGATGCATGAGTAAGAGTCTTGGGTTTCTTCCTTGAGCATTTGGTGGATGATCTTACTGCTTATAATTATATTGGGGATGACTGGAAACAGGTTTAGAGATGGGGACAAATGCCATGTTAGCCACCTGATACTTGAGATGTATCTTAGATATTCAAGAGTAGCTATCAAGTAGGTAGTGGAGTATGTGTTTAAAATGCATCAAAAAATCTTGGAATGAATATATACGTTAGTTCCTAAAAACACCTACTGTATTGTAGCATAGTAATATAGTGTTTGTGAGTGGAGCACTTGGGTCCAAATTTTCTTTGAGAAGCTGCCAATTGGGTGTAGCTAAATAATTGACATATCAAAAATATGCCTTGTCAAGAAACTGCCGTGCCCTGGCTGACACCACTGATAAAGGGGAGCACGCACCTGGCGTGGAGAGGCATGCCTATGCGTGGACGTGGGACCCTCGCAGGTGTCATGGGATGTTTGTATGCAGATGCACGTCTCTCGTCACCCTGGCATTTTGTCACGTGCTTTTGCCCTGTACCTGCCACCCACTATGTGAAAGTGGATATGCCCTTGTTCGTGGCAATAGGGATGGCATCCTGTCTGTTCTTCCTGCTGCTGTTCCAGCTGTATGTGTTTCCTTCCAGATTTTGAGGTATTTAAAATCTGTGACTGAATCCCATGCTCAAGGGCTGTGTAAATGCAGTTGAGAGTATGCGTTATAACTATTCCCCTGATGAAATTTAAGACCCCTCCTTGGAGGCAACCAGAGAAACCTGGTAAATGTCGGTTTCACAGTTTCAAGACCATGCAGTCCATTCTTCAGATTTCAAAAGCACAGCATTTCCTTTGGTGTCAAAGGACTATTTGTAGATGATAGAGATGCTTTTTTTATTTTTTTAGGCCATAGTAATGCAAAATGAAGGGTCACTCTCCAGAGTAGTTATTGAGTAACATTAGCCTTAAACATTTACTAAAGAAGATAAGAAGACAAAAAAACTAACCACACGTAACTTTAGATTCTAAGATGTTCTACACATAGAATAGCTAAGAGTACAGACTCTTAACGAACCATGTAACTTAGGCAAGTTTCTTAATCTCTGCGTTACTTAATGTCCACATTTGTGAAATGGGAGAACAATGCTAGCTAACCACAGGGGCTATTATAAAGAAAATTGAAGATAAGTTCAGTGCCTACAAAATACTTAGCACATAATGTTTGTTGCCGCCATCATTATTTTAATTTCTGAGCATAAAATGAAACCTGAAGCCATAGTTAGCAAACTAGTGACCACTGGCCCAATCCATCTCCCAGACACGTGTACTAGTTAAACAGATAAATCAATGCTTTAATATCAGGTGATTTCTTGTACAAATATGGATTTTTTAAATTTCTTAAGAAAAAGGAACTTCTGGCCCCAGTTCTATCTAGATGAGTTTGCAACTATGTCTATAGCCCCATTTCTACTATTGACCATGAGTTGACTTCCCATCATCTCCCATACTCGAGATACTGGGTCCCGTCACTTCTGTCTGTGTGACGGAAAATTCCTTGAAGATCTCACAACACTTACTTGAGGGAGAGGCTGTCATTAGGAAATGTTCTTCCAACCCTCTCAGCTCTTTCATTTTAGAGGAAGAGAGTAGAAATTCCAAATCCAATTGGACTAAGGCTGGCGTTATTTGAAGCTTAACAACAAATCCAGCCCTTGAAATTACACATTAATTAAACCTAAGGCATAGGAATTGAACTGTCTAGTTAAAGATTTCTGGGTTTTTTTTCAGGTCATTTTGAAAAGATGTATATGTTTTCTCCATTTCTTTTCTATCAAGCATCTGAGCAGCAGACTTCTTTTTCTTTTGAGAGGTTTATTTAACTCGAAAGGTATCAGTTTTAGAGCACGTAGCTTCACTAGTGTTGCCAAGAGACCTTTGATCCATCTCTAAGCAGATTGTACACAAACCAAATTCTGCAGCTGAAAGAAAACCTGAGCAGGGAAGTGGGGCTGTTTGACTTTAACGGCCTCTACCGTGGGCAATCAGAACAAAGTGCGAATCGCTACTGATGAGAAATATGTTTTTTACCACTTCATGACAAGCAACCATTTTTTTGTTGTTGCTATTTCTCCAATTTCGTTCATAAACACAAGACCGTTGCAGTAGGTGTTCAGAGTTCTGTTTGTAATATAAGCTTTGTGTTAAAAAATATATTATCTGTATATTATCTGTAGGAAAATCACAATGAAGAATGAGACACAAGAAGTGACAGAAAGTGCCAAACTGAATTGAGGGGGTTCCTTCTTTCATCTTTAGACCCTGAAGTCTCCCACTGTTGTCTGTGTTGATCACATTAACCAGACAATTGACATGTTGTCACAGAACATGAGACCAGTTTCAAGCTGAGCTTTTTATTTGTGTTTTGTTTAATCTAGCTCCATCTATCATTCATCTATATTATTTAGCCCTGACCAAAACTAAACCTTTGGGATTGTTCCCCAGATACAAGCTCTTTTCTGATATTTATTAATACAAGTGATTTTTGAGGAAAGGAAGGATGTCATCAGTTGGTGATGGATTAAGTTGTCTAAACTCCATTCCAAATTGGTCTGGTTCATCAATCTATCTCTTTGTGAATATAGACAGTTCCTTTAATAACAACAAAAATTAAGATGTAAGGGGAAATATTGAGTAGATCTAAATGAAATCATAAAAACAAAGTCTTCCCCAGGTTCAATTGGATATGTATAATATATTTTTAAATAATTTTTTACTACATTAATATCTATAGTAATATAAAATTGTGGTTTCACCATGGTAGAATAAGGTCACATTTGCTTGGCCATTGTTTTCCAAAGTCTTACTTTATGTACTTATTCTACCTCTAGATTCAATGAAATCTTAAAGTAATGTTCTAGGAATTCAACTTGTCTGAAAACAATCTAGATAGACACCTGTATGATTAATTGGACGTGGCTTGCTTGTATTTTGTATAAGGGAGTTTTGGTTTCATTGAAAAGTTGCACATATGTTCAAAACTTAAAAAAAAAATCCAAACTCAGTAACCTAGTATTAAGTCTATTTTATCTTTTAAAAGAATTTGGGTTAATGCCTTTAATATTTAAATTATACTTTATTGTTCTCTGGAGACCATCATCAAATTGCTGGTCAGTTTTTAACACATGCTTATTATATCTCCTCAAAATTGATGAAACAGTTATTTTAAAACTTAAAATTACAATCAGTAATAAATTACATTTTTCCAAAACTGGACTGTATATTGATAGCCAAGTGATCTACGGCTATATTCTTTGAAGGAAGTTAAATAAAGTTCATATGGCTTTCTATACAACAACTATGAATTGAACCAAAATGAATACTTTGGGAGCCAAAAATATGTTCACTCCAATATAAAAATGTTGAATATGTTTTACAATCCTGTGGGATGCTAAAATCAGAGTGTGGGAACCTACCAAAATGAAAAATGATGTTTCATCCATATAAAATATATGCACGAAAGCACTTTCTCTTATAGCTGCTTAAAATTATTTCATGTTCACTAAGTTCTCATTATAGTATGAAATTTAGAAGAAGCAATATGTTTGCCAAAACACATAAGGATGGTATTATGAGAATAACATCCCTCTTTTTTTTTTCTCTTTCATATATATTACATCATATCCTGACATTATCTTAGTTAATTCCAATTTTCAACCGCCTTGGTATGTATTGATACAGGTAATTATCATCAAAACAGTTTTCTTCTGTTCATTTCCTCTCAATGTCTGATAAAAAAGGTAAACATCCATTGGGTACCCATTCGATGCCAAGCCCTGTGCTAGACATTGGAGATGCACACATCGCTAAGACATAAATCATGTCACCAACTATGGCCTCAGATCTTTAAAGAGTGTAAAGAACAAGTTTTGGTACATGAATGCCATTCTTCTAGAAGTAGCATGAGTTAGAGAAGGAGCATCCGCAATAATTGTGATGTAGGTTGCTCAGCTACTAACTATATATGACTTCGGATGCATCGCTTAAATGATTTGGATCCAAATTTCCTCATTTCAGAAAGGATTTCCCCAGTCTGAACTAATGCCTTGTACTACATAGTATAGCACTGTCTTTTTTTTTTAATTTTATCATATAATGGGGGTACAAATATTGTTAGGGTTACATA
>VBSM01000949.1:15951900-15970200 GCA_008086735.1 Cheirogaleus medius | reverse complement strand
TGGCTGTGCAGAAGCTTTTTAATTTGATCAAATCCCATTTGTTTATTTTTGCTGTCTTGAAGTACTCTTGTTGCACCTAAAACCCTGTATTATCAGATAATGACTGACTTATCTTGTAGCTTCCACAACTGGCACAGTATCTGGAACATCATAGAATGCGCGCGTGCACACACACAAAATGTATTGAATGCATGACATCCAATGATAAAATTCATTCATTCATTTAAAAAGTGCAATCCTTTTTTCAAATTGAAAAACCTTACCTGGAGGCCAAAAAATAAATCAAATGTGAAAGGAGAGCTGCTCTCACCGAAGTCGGAAATGAGGGGACGAGAGGCCAGCCTCTCCTTACCCCATTTCGGCCCTAACGACCTCTAGAGAGCCCTAGGCTTCTGCAGTACACACTGAAGAAACACTGTATTTTATCATTTCCTAAGACTGGTCTTAGAACCATACAGTTTAAAGTTAAGTACAATGAATAGCATTTAAAATAATGACATTTAATCTCCTAAAATGCATTTGAGGAATCAATATGCTTCCTAAAGTGCTTGCTTTCCCAAAGGGAATAATTTGCACATACGAAGTTGCTGACTAGTTAGTTCAAAGGAGACTTGCCTCCATCTGGGAGAGTAACAATTTGTCCTTTCAGGGCGGTGGGTTTAACAGATCCTTCCACTTATTTCTCTAGTGTTTTCTAGTGCAAGGCAGGGTAATGCAATCCTGAGAATAATTGACTGCTGTCAGTTAACCCCAAGAAATAAGTGCATGGCCCGACACCAAATAAAAGTACTTTCTGCTTCTGGTTATTTTTATATGTCAAAACTTTATAGAATGTCTTCATGGGAAGCTCAAAGTTTAAATGGAAAACAGACCTTCACTTACATCACTAAATCACACGCCTGTCCAGTTTTAAAATGCATTCTCTATTACAGACATCCATTCTCCTTGGATCCTTGGCTCTAGATGGTTTCAGCATTTGTAACAGGTGCATGTCAGTTTAAACAGTGCTGGCCCCATTGATTTCCTCAGTGGCCAAGGGAAATACCTAAGGGTAATCAAGGATTTGTATGATTGTCTAAGGTCTTAAATTTTTTAGGCATTATTTAAGTCCATCAATCAAGTTTTTATCTTGAAAGACATATAGGCACACATAAACATATAAATGAGTTGGAGGAAAGGAGCTAATTTTTATGACTAAGTATTACGTTTCTACATTTCCCAGGGGAAAAAAATAGTCATGTACTTGCACACTACAGCACATAAATAAATAAATATTGATTTGGCAATCATATGCTTTCTGAGTTCACTACAGATACACTTAATATAATACTAGATAATTTCCATATATTTCAACTTATTCCCCATAAGTCTGGCATAAAGACTAAGGAATCTTTCATTGAACTAGTATACTTGTTAGTCTTCTAAAAGATTTAAAGGTTAGCATATATTTTAACAGTGTTTAGGAGATTATTAGTCACTGAATTATGTTTATTTTATTGGGGCTGAGAACACCAAGAAAATCTAAGTCTATGGTTAATTCCCCACCCCCAAATAGCTAAACTTAGTGTGTATTTGCGTGCACGCATGCGTGTTTTCTAAGGAATTACATTCTGAGGTGGTAGAAATGTGAAAACTGAGGGTCAAACTTAAAATGTACATCTGACCTTGTTGAAAAACAGTCATTTCATCAGAAGTAAATATATATGCTGGGCTTTTTGAGTATGGCCGAAAACTTAATGTTTTTCCATTTTGAGATTTCAATGTAGGTAACTTAAGGTTACTCACTTTGTTCTTTGTTTAAACAATTTGGAAAAAGGCCTGGTTAATATACAATTTTAGGAGGCCTTGGCAATGAAGATTAAAACACATACACAATTTTTTCATGATTAGCTAAGGTATCCAATTAGATATGACACATTCTTTAGAAGTGATTAGAGATGAGCTTTCTTGCTAGTTCATATTCTCTCTCTCTCCCACACACACACACACACACACACACACACACACACACACACACAAATGAATGTTCTCTATCAAACTGTCATGCAGTTGGAGTGGAGGTGAGGAAATTCATCATGAGTGTTTCATTATAAAGTAACTTCATCCCTGTCTGATAAACAGAGTGATTCAGGATGACATGATAATACAGGTTGCTAGTCTATGACTGAAATATGATCACCTGTGTTTTTAACAGCATTCTTTTATGTAAAAAAAAAAAAGTCTTTTAAAAAATAAAAAGCAAGCTCTCCTTTATTTTAGGAATTTTTTTCATTACCTTAAGCAGCAGGAGGGGGTGTTTAACACTTTGAACGCCCGTTCCTATTTCCCAGGGAGCCAAGGGAGAATCCCAAGCCTGAAAAATACGGCAGCCTTTGTGCTGACAGCGAGTGAGAAATAGGTTAACCACAGGCTAGTTTCAAGGCAGGAAAAAACATCTAAAGAAAATTACTATAATAAACAGCTTCCTCTACTCTTTGGCAAAAGGAGATGATAGGATGGAGGGGGGGACCAGGTGGATGGGCACATTGATCGATGGGATGACAGTGTGAGCACCACCGATGAAGGATCACCTTGTCTTGCTCCATCCTCGTGACCCTGCCTGCTGAATTGTCCCCGAGGTAAAGGGGCTGAAATGAGTAAAGATGTGCCTCGAGATAAATCAGTATAAGGGAAAGGACATCAGCCAAGTAGCATGGACCGACCGAGATGCAAAACACAAAGGAGGCAAAGAGGTAATGGAGAGTTAATTCAGAGCAGATGATAGAAAAGGCAGGCTCAAGAGGATGATTCAGAGGTGCTTTTGCGACAGCACATCGTTTGTCTAGATTGCCATTTGCTATTTGAAGTAGGGGGCCTCCGGTTAATTCATGGCAAATACTTTTGTGACGGGTTAGAGAACACTATTTATTTCTCTTCACTAAACGCTGAGGAATGTCGAAGAGTTGAATTAGAACCACAGTGGAGGTTCAAGGTGTCAGCCCACACCTTTGAAGCTGCCTAACTGATGCATTTCCAAATCCCCAATCGAGGTTTTTGTATCACTGTCTTTTGTCAAATCCCACTAACTCTCACATAATAGTGATCATGATACCTGGTCATGTTCTTCAGGCTTTGAAGCAAATGAGAAGGCAAAAAACTAAAAAGTGGCTGAATTTTAAATACCACAAGGGTTTCCAAAAATCACGCGAACTTATGAAAACATGAATCTGCACCACAAAACTCTCTCTTCCACGAGACGTAGAATGTATGCTGCAATTTGAGATTTATTAAGAAAGGGCCGATCAGTAAAGTCTATTGTATTTCATTTGTTGAAACAGTGATAAAGTATTTAAATAAATGCAGAGGTAAAATGGATAGAGGAGATTAAGAAAAATGTATGCCTAAATCAGATATTAGCATGTTCAAGAAGTAAAAGTTGAGACCAGCGTTACAAAGTAAACGTTATAGCATGCTATTGAATTCCAGTGAGATAAAATGTTTCTGACAGTTCATACAGCTTATAAAAGTTTAAATTAGAATTTTGGACATGGTGTTTCAGAACTTGAGAGGCAATGTCGTTGAGTTAAGATGTCAGATTTTAGAGTTAGACAGTTCCAGAGACTTGAGTCCCAGTGCTGCCACTTATGAGCTATATTGGTTTATCTACACTATTGAAATATTAATAGTGCCTTCTTCATAATATTGTTATCAGTTTTAAATGAGATAATGCATGTTGTGCGATGCTTGGCCTGGCAACAATAAGCATTTAATAGACATTGCTATTATTATTTGTAAAGCAATCAAATACCTTATTGAGGACAAGAATCAAGTTTCCTAGCACACATTAAATAAAAAGCGAATCTTTAAAATCTATCCATAACTCTTCATGGGAAAAGTAGGACAATGTTCTTGGAAGAAATTTTCAAAAAAGGCCTTAAAGAATGAAACAAATGCAAAGTTGGTTGAGGGATTTTTAAAAATAGGTTTAACGTTAAAAGTTTAAAAGCAGGAGCAAAAGGACGAAAGTTAGCTGCCCAAGATTACTCAACGTGTCTTTTGTTTTAACTTTGTGTGCCCTGTCCAGAAACGGGCTCCCCCTCCGTCAGGGGGCGGTTGGTAGGTTCCAGCTCCCGTCTGTGGTTTTCCAAGTTAAGAAGCTGTAAATTTTATAACTCTGCACCCTGTGGTCAAAGCTGCTGAGTGTTGTGTCTGAAGTCAGGTGGTTCGTGTGGTAAAGGTAGACATGAAACAGTTCTACCGAGGACCTGGAAGCATTTAAGGAGTTTGCCTGCCAGCTGTAAATTAGAGACTCGATGCCAGTTGGCTGGAAACTTCTCTGGGTTAAGTCCAGTTGAGTAGACTGAATCACTGGCGCTCTTTCCAAATTTGTGCATTGAATAGCTTGGCTGTGTACGCTCTGACGTGCAGCACGGGGTGCTTCAGTAATGGCATTATTGTGATGCTGTGCCATCACGGGAGGGATGTGGCACTCCTGCAACCCAGAGGGTGTTTGTATCCTCCACAAGTGCTGAGAAAAGTGACAAGGTCACTGAAAATGTTTTAAGATAAATCTGAACGATGGAAATTATCATTTTCAAATGACATAGTGTCCAGGACGTGTTTGCTGGCATTTATGGAGGAAGGGCATTCCTACAGGAAGTTAGAATCTTAGCTATGCGGTTCAACATGCAACTCTCCCAGGTTTCCTGTTTCTCCTCTTCACTGGGAGAGGCTGTCTGTGGTTGAGATGAAGGTATGTACTTCGATAATAATATAGACAAAGCCATGAAATTGAAGGCTATAGTCTTCATCCATGAAGAGGGGAAAGAATCGTTGTTAGACCCACAAGGTCATCTAGAATTTGAAAATTCTTAAATTGTGTCTTAACACTGATCCAGGTGAGAAAAACTTGAACCTTAGTTTGGGCAGAGCTGGCTTCCTGGGCACGAGACCTGAAAAATAATGGGAGACCTTGTGCTCCGAAGGGCCCTATGTTAGATTGAGTGCTTTGCTGTTGTCACCATCTTGAAAATCTTAATTTTTTTTTAAAACAAGGGGCCTTGAATTTTTATGTTACACTGAGCTTTACAAATTATGCAACAGTTATTGAAGGTGGAATGAATTGAATAAAATTCAGTTTTTTTGAGAACAGAGGGTGAAAGAGAAGTCTACAGAGATTCTATTACCCAGGTGGACAGTCTATCTCTAGAGGATTAATTATTTGCAGGCATCAGACAGTAAGAGATGAGATTACCTGCTGTGTATTCTCTGTGGCTACTGTTCTCAATACAGGATGAAGTACAGGGTAGAGAATATCTTAGTCGTCATCGAAAAGCAAATAATATATTGTAATGGGCACATACTCATCTTTTATATATTTAGTCTCGGTGCCTATTTGTTTAAGTTTTTACTTCCTTTAAGAGGCCTTTATGAGCTGATGTTAAAATAAATTGTTACGTCAGCTTTTTGCTGGTTTATACAAATATTGTCTTTCAGCCTACGTGATTACACATACAACTCTGCATGTGAATTTATAGCTGCATTGACATCAAAGACAAGCCATGAGTCATGTATTTTGTGAAGTTGAGAGGCTTTTACTCACTTACACGTTCACTGAATTCATTAATATGTTCAACAAATAAAATATAAACAATGTGCTCTATATGCTACTGGCTATAAAACCGCAAGAGTAACAAACACACGCACAGCCAGCTACTGTGTATTTTACGAGTTAGTCATTTAAAGCTGCTTGTTTCTGTGAACGTTTGTAGTAAATTGTGCAAGTTATTTCTCCTCTTGCTTTGGCCAGATACATAAATTTCTTATGACCTCGATAATATGAAATGGATTAGTTCCCTTACTGCCATTAAATATTCTGATCAGTGCTGTTCTTAGTTTTAGCTCAGGAATTTTACTTTGCTAAGGATCGTTTTGTATTTTCATTTCAGTTATAGGGAAAAGGAAGTGGGAAACACAATGGTTTGTCCCTTTCTGGAGGTGAGGGGCAGAGAGGGGAATAGAAATCCTCAAAGAACTTGAGTTCTTTTTTATCGCTTTGTGGCTGAGAGCATCACCAAGATACATTATTAATTAATTGATAGCTACAAAACTTCTTTAGGTGGTCATGTGATTTCTACCCCCCTACCCCCAGTATCACAGAAGCTTTTGATTTCTCTCTATGAGTTCTATGGCACTTGCTTTTAACCTAAGTAACTGTCACCGTATTATTTCTATGTGTGGATGTGTCTCATCTCCTCCACTGGAGGATGTTACTTCTCCTCTTCCCTAGAGGGCTTTTCTTAGTGCCTTGTTGATAGACCTCACAAGAGAGATGATGGTGGCTTAGATCAGGGTAGCAGCAGTAACAATAAAGGTCGTAAGATATGAGAGATATTGAAAGTAAAGATATCGCCATTTCCAGATTGATTAAACGTGAGTATGAGAGAAAGAGAGTCATCCAGCATGGCTCTAAGTTTTTATTTTGACCTGAACAATTGGAAGGATTGGTCCCCATAAGATGAGGAAGGCTGAGGGAGGAGAGCAGCCTTTCTGGAACAGGGAAGAAAATGACAAGTAGGTTCTCTTCTTATTGGTAGCATTGATAATTTTTTATGGTTGGCTTGAGTGGAGGTCTGGGGAAAACTTGACATGTTGGTTTTTGTTTAATAGTGATGACACTTTTATCGCCGTAGTCTTTTTCTTAAACACATTTTTGTTTCTTAAATGCATCCTGCTGTTCACAGTAACATTTGTAAATGTTTTGCAATGAAACCACACGCCATGAATGGCTTAGGCTCTAGAATATGTCTAAAAGGTGAAAGGAGAAAATATGTCAAATGCCTGTTGAAAATTTGTTACACCACTCACCAGAACTTAAGTCCTGGGAGCTCAAAAGGCATGAATTAGCATTCTCTACTTTCTCTTACATGTTCTTTGCATTTTCACTGGGGATCTGTTCCCCCATGGCAGGAGAAATTAGGAGCTCATTTGAATGGGATGGTGCTGGAAAGTGGAGATGACTAAGTGAAGTCCTTTCTCTATAGCACTTACACTGAAATTTGTTACTGTTACATATACGTGACATGACCCTTCTGTATTGTAATACCATCCTTGTTGGCCTCAGCTCACTGTAATGCCTATGAATTGCACCCATAATGCATTGCCACACACGTAAATATGGTACATTCGTTATTCTCTTCCATATGAGATCTCTGCATTTTTGTTGCATAAAAAAATAGCAACCCAAAAGTGTTACATTCGAGATAGTGCTTTAATTGAAGAAGTTGAGTTGAACTGTCAACCAACATCAAGATTGTCTTCTGAATGTAAAACTCACAATTCTAGTTTGATTCTGAATAAAACTCTGCTTCTGTAGTTATTTAGTGTCACCTAAAAACATTGACAGAAACATTGCAGAAATGCCAAATAAGCACAGAATGTATTCAAAATGTATGAAATGTGAACTTGCATACATGATCCCAAGAATAGATGTATGACTAAGCTGAAAAAAACAGGAAAAGCAAAGACTAGAAACATCCTGAAAACTAAAAGACTCCTAGGACTTTGATTTTCAAAAGATATTTATTGGCAACTAATGAGAATTTGGCATTTGTCCCTTTGAATGGTATTACCTGTTGTGTTTTATATTGGTTGTATTTTGGATGCAGGTGGCTGGAACACAAAACTATCTTTTAACATTTTGGTTGTTCCTGGGAGGCACCGAGATTTGCTTGTTGCAAAGTGATGCCCATACCATGGAATCTTAAGAGTTAGCCATAATATTCTTAGAGACGTTTGAGCTAATAGCAAAGTGGAATCCATGCCGTAGCATCCCAAGGAGTGGTCTGGTATAACGGAGGTCCTTGGAAAGCTTCCACCCACCCAACTCTAATTGAGGTGGGATCCCACCAGACGGAGATAGTGCCAGGGGTCCCTATTTTTAACTGGCAAATCGGCTTTGCCTCTTAGGCATGAATGCCCAGTTCTGGTGGTAAAGAATTTTCTACAAGACTCATGGGGTGGGAGAGAACCATCAATTTATATTCATGCTTTGAGCTTTAAAAGGAAAAAAAAAGCATAGTAGTAGTAAAGAAGGCATCAAGAAAGGAGGCAAATAATATACTGCTTGCATCAAAAACAAAGTGATGATATATTGCATTGTTCAGGCAGATTTTTGTTAGAGGCCTTATTTAATCCCTAGTCACTTATGTGATTTTGCACAAGTTCTCCTCAGCGTTTTTTTAAATGAAAAAATAGACAGCTACATTTATAGATTTATTAGAAGAATGTTTTGAGACAATCGATGCATTAAAAATGCCCAGCAGAGTGCCAGGCACCTGGGAAGTGCTTAATAGACTATTGCTCTTCTTTTAGTAGTCAGACTTCATAGGATCAGATTTATCCTGAGTCCTTGCCTTTCTTGAGGTTAAATCCATTCCAGTACATGTACTACCTATCCCTGATTCGGATCATATTTCATTTACCTGTTCATTCTAGGACACAATTAACAGACACATTTTCTTAGGGCAAATCCTCTTTGGAACTTATGCCGGAAACCCATTTGGATTCTAAAGTTAACAATAGGCAACTCTAAGCGGGGTATTCTGTGGTTTCTGGAGTATCCCTCATGTTCCCTGTTTCTACCTGCACCCAGGAGAGAGCTTGTGAGTTGTGACCCAGGATGGATCATAAAAATGTATATATGTAGATTGATTGTCAACAGTTATCTGTGGGGCACCGCTGTGTATGTACCATGCTAGGTTTTCAATTTTAAGTCAGGGTTGAGACCTAACAATATAACCTTTCTCCCTTCATTAGTACACACCACACATGCACACACGTGTGTGTGTATGTTGTAGGCAAATAGCAAATTGTTTTGCTCTTTAGCATCTATGCATGTATCTAAATGACACTTTTGCTAATATGAAGGTACCTATTTTAAAATATCATGGGAAAACTTTAAATCAACATAAGACATATTTGAAAACAATGAAGTATCCCAACTGTAAGGTCCGAATGCCATGCAAATATCTTTAAAATGTTGAGCAAGATTTCTGGAATTCCAGAGTCTGACCTGTATCCTGATCTCTTGATTCTTATCTCATACTGTCCAGATTCTGATGCAAGGCAAAAATCCAGGAATAGCTTGGAAGTATGCACTTCCCAAGGTCATGAATGGAACTCAACCAGCCACGAAAAGACACACCCATGCCTGGAGTACAGTGCAGTCGGATTGCTCCGTCTCTTGTGGTGGAGGTAGTTGGTTCCTGATTCCAAGTTTTCCAAGTCTGTCTCCTCTTAAAGCAGGTTGTTTCACTTCAGGCCTCTTTAACATTGTATGGTTTAAACGAGTCACCCAAGAATTGTCTTTTATGAGAACCGTCACCATAAAAAGCAAATATTATTGCACCATTTCAGGATTTTTCTCTATAGAAAGGAAGCAATTTTCACAAAGCTGAAATCAACCAAGGCTCAAAAGTTACACCTGTGAAACGTATGGGACAAACATATAAAATGTTTATGTATTTATAGATATGAGCATACATGTTTAAATATTCGGCTTATAACTTAGTTTCCCCCAATCCTGACTTGTCTGTTGTTACAAACCTCTCCCCCCTGGGACTTACAGAAGGTAAGGTCAAAACAAGTGAGAAGACATCCAGGGCCAGCTGAAGACAGCTGTTTGAAGTGTGAATATCCCCTCAGGCATAAGGTTAGCAAAGTCTGTCTCAGAGAAATAGATTCCATCTGAGAAATAGCCCCGGCAAGGAAGGGACAGCAGCAACCATCCACTTGGCAAGTAGAAGAATGGCATTTTATTTAGATGTCAGAAATGTCACATATGTTGGGGGTAAGTCAATTGTTCTCGCACTTGCCCCTTTGGGAGGAAGAATAAAAGCCCATAAATAGGTTCCGGAAGCCAAAACAGGAAGGTTGGTGACTCATTCCCTATTATTCCAAGCACCCGGTGACAGTGGCTCTTCTTACTGGGTAAGGCCTCTTGGAATCCGAGATGGAGCAAAGATACAGAAAATGGAGAAATTCTTATGCCTGTAAGGCCTGTCTTTGGTGCCCATGCTAATTAACAAAATATGAAGAAAAACTTTTTAAACATATATGTAAAAATTAAAAGGTGATACATTTTTACTAATAAATATTTTTAAGGCACTATGCTATAAAGCAGAATAATAATTTCCTACAGTTTTTAAATCAGTAGTAGCCCATGTTAATACTTTGGTCTGTGTCACTCTGTTTTTTTCCCTGTGCGTACACATAAATGTGGTTGACAGACCGAGACACAACCCACAGTGTCATTTTTTTCTTTTTTCTTTACTGAATGGAAATGATACAGACACATCCTTGCACTCTGCCCTGTTTCACTTACCCTTAGATTGTGAGCAGGTTTTCATACAGCAAACGTTCTTTGAGAACATTTCCGTTGCTTCCTGGTATTCCAAGGGAGAGTGCAGTGCTTTGAGAAGGAGAGAAATTTGATCCATTTTCTATTTATAAGAAATGAATCTTGCCAAGAGGAGGATGCAGGAGGGAGAAGCGTGTTGTACAATTCCCCACCTTGCCTTGACTTAGCAGCTCCTTCACGTGACTCTCAGACCATGCTTATATCCTAAGCGTAAGAGGAGAAGAGTCCAAATGAATAAGTTCTATTCCAGTTAACTATTAAGTTTTGGGAATTTCATTGTGGTTTTGCTAAGGGCCTCCTGAAAGCAAATCTGCTTCAACCCCAGGAGCTGGACTGACTGCTAATCGTTGTAGCAGGAGTAACGTTTTAAGAAGGAAAAATACCATGTAAATAAAAACAAACACAATTCAAAGGAGAGGCAGCATTCCTGTTTGGGGAGTTGAAAATACAATTATTTCCAAAAAGAACTTATGCCTCTGCCAGGAAGTCCTGAAATGAATTTTGAAATCCAATAAACAAAAGAGAGTCCTGGCAGATAGGTATGAATACATACTCAGTGAGTTCAACATTTTGCTTATATGAGCATCATACTCTTACGGAAGTATGAGATGCTTCATGGCAAAACAGAATCTTAGGGTTCCTCTATGTAATTCACTAGTGGTTCTTCTTTGAAGAACATTATCCATTTGATGTGTGTAAATGATTCAGAGCTTGCCGGGATGTTTTCCATTATAGTCACTCTGTTTCTAAAAGGTTGTATTTATCATTTTATGGTTCTAGAATCCACATCAGTTTTGAAAACTAAGTCTATTAATGTTAAAATTATTAAAATATGAACTGTAGTATCTTGGGGGAGGAAATGGAATTCAAATTAGTTTAAGATTTTATCAAAAAGAGATGTTTTCATAAAATCTTTGGATTCCATTTCTTAAATAAGATATCGCAGTGCTGATA
Organism: Cheirogaleus medius; assembly: GCA_008086735.1. Lineage (NCBI taxonomy): Eukaryota > Metazoa > Chordata > Mammalia > Primates > Cheirogaleidae > Cheirogaleus > Cheirogaleus medius. The sequence continues at coordinate 15,958,847 of VBSM01000949.1, read as the reverse complement.
AGTCAGAAGCTAAACTTGGAAACCAAGTTGAAACAGCTATCTGTAGTTTTCACTTTGTAACTTCTGATGTCTTATTAGGTTACATAAGCATAAAGGCCATTTGCTTACGAGATCAAAATACTCAAGTCAACGCCTCATTTTGCAATGCAAGAACCAAGCCAGCAACTGAACCCAAAATATGCAATGCTTTCTCCTGCCCGGCCTAGTAAGTCATCTGGAAATGTCTCTCTGTTTATATCTGTACTTGTATGCCTTTATTGTTACGAGATGATGAAAGCCTACTTTTAGTAACTTCTAATTGAAAGAGATGCAAAGGTAGATGCAATGCCTAAAAAAGTAATAGAAGAACAAGATGGTCGAGGTTGAAATATGACTTGGAAAATACAAATTTTCTTTAAACACTTACTTGACTTTGGCTATACAAACCTAACCTTGGGATACAAAGATGTCTTTTTGGGAAAAAAAGTTTTGCATAAAGATTCCTCCTCTCTGAACTGGATCAAACCTATTTAAATAACATAGAATCCTATATTAGTTAGATTTGCATGTGGTTGTAGGTTTAACTTTTATATAAGTCATCCAAGAATTTACAAATCATGATACTATGCAGACCATGAAACCCCAAATGCAAATTACACAGTAGCAAGACACAAAAAGAAAGAGGTATAGGCCAAGTGGTGACTCCATTTGCTGATGGTACCCTATGTGGGACTCATGAGTTTGTTCCTGGATTGATTTTAGCCACGCAATTGTTTGAACAGTGATATTAAGTCATCTTCCTAGCCCAATGGAGTTTCTTTTTAGATGATTTATCTTCTGCCAAATATATTTATATAGAATGGACAGAGTTTCTTCTAAAGCAATGTTGCATTCACCAATGTTTTAGATCATCTTAATAAGTACTGTTTGGTTTGTGGTGATACAGTCATATTACACAATATTTTTATATATGCATATTTTTTCTTTGTAAATAATAGTATATTTGCCATAATCATTTGGGGTTTTAGCTCTCCACAAATCCTCTATGCCCATTTGTCAACCAAGTTTTTCTCTTAGGCTCTGGAACCAGATGTATCATGGACACAAAGAGGAGAAAGAAATTTGGGGGGCTTCCATGGATTTTGCTCTGTTGCTAAGAAAATATCTGGTTCTAAGAAATATGCCAGTGGCTGTAAGCTATGGTTACCAAACAGTGTTACCGACCCTTGTGGAGTAATCTCTTCTTTAGGTGGTGAGGTGTGTTCACATACCTGTAGGAGGGTATTCAATACACTTGAATGGTCAGCTGATATTTTGAGCCTCATTCCCATTAGTGATTATTCTATGCTACCAAAGAAATGGAACCTGTTCACATGTACATCCACGGAAAGGGAGAGCACCAAGGTCATGGACTTCCCTGATGACTACATGTAGAAATGCTGTTCTGTGCAGTAACATATTTCTTGGCTATGGAAGAGCAGGACAGCCCCTTGCAATGACCCCTGCAGAGCTGAATAGTGACATGGGCAATATCTTCTGCCCCCTTCATTATTTCTCAGTATTTCTACTGGAATAATGGGACCTTTCAAAAATTATTCTTCCCCAAGGAAATACTAGAAAGAAAGGTTTAGACTCTTAGTACAGATAAAATCCTTTGTTCTTATATCTCTAACTCCATTACTTTCTCATGTAACAACCGCATCATAAGCACTTACTGTATACCAGGGCCTGAGCTGAGAACTGGGGAATAGAAATGAGTAATAGGTAGTTCCTGCTATCAATGAACCCACAATCAAATAGAAGAGATGCATGTGTAAAGAAATAATTGAGATGCAGTTCAATCTGTGCTATAAAAATGTTATATACAAAAAATACCTGGCAGATAAAATGGACAGTGTGGATGAGGGTCGAGGTTGTACAAATCATTGTACAAATGAGGAATTATTCTTTTCATATCATCTTTAAATAAGACAGTAAAGCTTATACAGTGTTTTAGAATACACAGAATCCTAGAACTCATGTGCTAAATTCTCTGAACTAAAGGTCTTTAATGTCACACATCTGTTTGTAGGGAAACCAGAGAGAAAAATTATAAGACTATGCAAGGTGACAAAAAGCCAAAGGTACAGGAAAAATGTACTTGATCTTATTAATATTTTATTTCCTAAAAAGAGAATATTTCTAATCCAAGATCATTTTCACACATTGCTGCTGTGGCCCAAATATGTAACAATTATTAATATATCTGGTGCGTCTTTATGCTGAGCCTTCAAATCATAGAATTTCAATTAATCAAAAGAAGTAGTTGAAAAGGATTAGTAACCATTTGCAATGGTTCAGTAATTGCAATGTGGTTCATCATTCAAATATATACCAAGTCTCAGATAGGAGTAAAAAAAAAATGGGCCTGGCAATTTTTGAATAAAAAGAGCATGAGGGTGGATCTCGAACCCATCAGGAAATTTAGGACTAAGTGGAAATGTAGTTTGGGGACCCGCCTGCTTAGAGATACCTTCTGTATGATGACCTCTGAATGTATCCTCATCTGCTACACACACACCTGCCTCTCTGTGTGTCTGTGTGTGCGTGTCTCTCTCTCGCATATCACGGTTCCATTAGCCTCATTAGCGTACTTTGAGTTAACTTCCACTGCGGCACTTATCAGAAAGTATTGTCTTTGTTTGCATACCCACCTTTTCACAGTGTTGTATGTTCCTTGATGGAAAGAAGGCTGCCCCTTTCATTTTTCCAATCCTGATGCCTAGGAAAATCCCTAACACATAGTTAAAATCCCAGTCAATGTGGCTGAATGAATTGTGCAGATATTAAAATGGCATGGGTCTCTCCCCACGCAGAGGCAGGAATATATTTTTCCCTGGAACCATGTGGTAATTAAATGCGATTCTTTATATCTGGGGAACATGTGTGTAGCCCTTAACATCTGTCAAAGAACTAGCATAAATTTCCTTTATTGGTTCTAAAATTGATCTAAGGCTTTCATCAAGGGCTTAATCTTTCACAGTAACTGCTTTGGAAGTGACGATACAAAGTCTCAGCTTCATTGGAAATAATTTTCTTTTCCCCTGAAAGTTGGATGCCGGGAGAATGGAGCGTGTGCAGCAAGTCCTGTGCTGGGGGCCAGCAGAGCCGAAAGATCCAGTGCGTGCAAAAGAGGCCCTTCCAGAAGGAGGAAGCGGTGTTGCATTCCCTCTGCCCGGTGAGCACGCCCACTCAGGTTCAAGTCTGCAACAGCCATGCCTGCCCTCCGGAATGGAGCCCCGGGCCCTGGTCTCAGGTAACTGGGAAAGACTTAAAATCATCGGTCTCATTCCCCATGCAAGATGCAGGTGGTGAAAATGCAGGTGTCTTTGCTCCCAGAGAGGCTCTTGCCTGTTTATATCTTCATGGGAATTGCACCGAGTTAATGTGGTGACTGGGAATCTGCATTGTAAGTCATGTGTTTAGTGATTCTTAGGAAACCTGAAGTTTGGGGAACCCTGTCCCAGAGCTTAGCATCTTCCTCCCAGGTCCAGAAATTAGAGGGTGGGGCCGTTTAGGCTATACTAGTGAGCACAGCTGGAGAGGATTTTTCAGTGTAGAGGATTGGCATAGAGACCTGGCAACTGAATTGTCCAAAGCAAATAGAAAGGATAGTCACCTCTTTCCTGCTGAAGCAAGAGTTAGAAGACTTTGGAGGAGTTGGGCATAAAGTAGCTAATGTGAAAGGTATAAAATTTTACAGTGGGAAGAGGTATAGAACTACCTGTCATTTACAACTCAGAATTCCCTGTGAAGCAGAGATTCTCAACGGGGGGTGAGTTTCCCTTCCAGGGAACAGGTTTGATTGTCTCATTTGTGGAGTGCTCCTGGCATCTAGTAGGTAGAGAGGTGAATGTCCTACACAACACAGGACAGCTCCCACAACAGAGAATTATTTGATCTAAAAGGTCCATGGTACAGAAGGTGAGAAACTCTGCCAAACTATGGATGGCTAACAAATTTTAGAGAAGAATGAAGAGTTTCATCACCTGAGCGATGAAGGCACGTGGCAGCTACTGCTCCCTTTTCTGCCATGCCTTCCTTTAGGGTATTTTATATCCTACAGAGTGTTGATTTCTGATTAAGTTCAGCAGAGTAAGCTTTATTAGGACTATGTCTAGTAGGAGAATAAGGGAGTAGGAGGAAGAAATATCTTTGAGCTTGTTTAGGGCTACTTTCAAATGAGAGGATTATGTGCATTTATAGCAGGGGATAAATCTAAATAGTCTATGGTGGTGAGTCTGGTCTCTTTCTTTGCAGTTAGGGATTTAAAGAATTGTTTGGCCCAGTATATATGGGTGGGCATGGGTAAAGGCAAACGGACCTCATGAAAAGGGCTTTAGTTCATGGAGTCTATCCTAAATTTCACGTGACTACTGAAACCAACTGTATCCTTTGAAGAACTGGTTCATGACTAACATGAAAGGGGTCCTTCTTTAGAGACCGTGTGATAGGTGAATGTGTGCTCATCTCTGCTACTTAGCAGCTATATGAGTGATCTTGGTCAAGATGCCCCAACTCTCAGATGTTCAGTTGCCATTTTTTGTAAAAAAAAAAAAAAAAAGGATAATAGCAATTATCTTATGCTTGTTAGAGAGTTGTGTGATACAGACTAGGGTACTCATGCTAAAATGCATCATTGCTTGGAAGGCATTAATATTCTCTGCCACCATGGTTTGCTAATTATATCACTGCCATTCCCTCCCCAGCATGAGAATTGACACGGGTCCTCAGAATAGGGTGCCCCAGCTGACTGCATACTACCAAGGAGCCACCTCTCCTAAGGTCCTTCTGAGAGGAACATAAGACTCTAGGGTAGGAAGGGTGACACATCCCTTGAGGACAAATCTGAGCCTGGAGCCAAAGTGTTTTAAGTGAACTTGGCACACTTTTAACTACTTCTCTGAAAGCAAGGAGATTGCTTCCTGCCTTATCTGTGTCAGAGTTTTTGTGAGGGTCAAAAAACAGAGAGATTAAGTTGCCCAGCCTGAAGATGTATATTAGGCAAACTTATTCACAAACACTTGATGAGTACTTACTGTCTCCAGTAGTGTAATGCCCAGAGACAGCAGGTGTTGGGGCTAAGAACTAAATTCTCCCAAGCCTGTTTTGTTGCTATTGTACATATACATATTTCTGCTATTATTCTCCTTGTTGGAGATACTAGGAATCCTGTTTAGCTAACTGCTCAGGGTCACCTCTGCCTTGTGCCAGAGAGAAATGTACACATGGTTGGACATTTGGAAAGTAAAGGCCAATCATGGACAAGTTACTGTCTTTCCTGGGCCTCTGGGTGGATTTCTTCAGCTACAAAGGACTTTACTGGGAATTTTGTTCAAATGCTTAAAAATAGAGCTGCAAACATTTTATTATATTAGTACGTTGTCAGCATTTACTCAGAAGAAAATCAGCTGAAGCATGCATGCAAATGATATTTTACTTTTTGCTTCTCAAGTGCTCCAAGACCTGTGGACGAGGAGTGAGGAAGCGTGAAGTATCGTGCAAAAGCTCTGTTGCCGAGACCCTCCCCGAGAGCCTGTGCGCCAGCCTCCCCAGACCCGAGGCGCAGGAGGGATGCGTGCTAGGACGATGCCCAAAAAACACCCGGCTGCAGTGGGTCACCTCGTCGTGGAGTGAGGTTTGAGTCTAGATGCATTGTTGGAGGTCCTTTTTTGAAAGGCTTAGCTCACCTACCAGCATTCAGGTTCACAAAGCCCCTTTCTGTAGTACATGTAAACACTAGGTACCCACTATTGGTCAGATCTTTCCTCCAGATTTTTTCAGCAAAGATTGATAAAGCACATGTCATACTGATCAGGTCTGTGCCGGGGGCACAAAACTTCCTAAACCGCAGGTAGAAAAACATGATAAGGAATGCAAAGTCCTGCACTAGAAGTCTGTGCTGCTCTAGGAAGCCTCAAGGTGCAACCCAGGACTGTTCAGGAAGAATTCTTAGCAGAAGACACTTTCCAGGGAAAGTGAGCCTTAAGGATGAGCAGGAATCTAGCAAAGGTGGAGTTGGGGAGAGGTTGTTTCAGACACAGGTGTAGTGGGAAACTTCATGAGGATCTTGGGTGATACTCTAGAAATATATCCTATAAACACTGGGGAGCCAATGGAAATTTTAAAGAAATGGAACAATGTTTTCATTGTAGAGACAGTGGAATGGATGCAACTAGGTAAGCTTTAGAAGCAGGGAAGGCCTTTATGTGGCTATTACAGTAACTGAGACAGAAGATGAAAGTGTTTTAGGGATAGAGAGAAACGATACTGTTGAGTTTCCAAAGAAGCCACTGGGTACCTTCAGATACGTAGGGGTAGGCAAAAAGGAAAGATGTGAAGATGCTGCCTAAATTCCCGGCTTGGGAAACTAGGTTGAATTCATAGACATAGGAAACATAAGGATAGCAGCTAGCCCAGAGGATACAAGGGTGACGAATAAGTTCTCTGCTCCTAACGCATCAAGATTGAGGAGGAAAAAAAAAACCAATAAGGGGGATGGTGAGGTCGAATAGAGGGAGGGAGCTTCTATGCCATCAAAGTGATCAGCATATGATTTATGCACGTCCGTATCACACATGCAGATATTATAGCAATATGTCCATACCTGCTTTAAGAGAGATTATTACCAAAGGGCTAAAGACTTGGGCTTGAATCAGATTTACCCGTTTGAAATCAGCCTTCAGTATGGGTGTGGCTTTCAGTTAGCCACTGACACAGCTAAACCTCGGTTTTCTCATCTTTGCAATGGAGCTAACAAGTACACCTCCCCCATAGAGTAGTAAGAGTGAAGTTCAGAGGCATCCTGGGTTGTACGCAATATTAACACTCATGCCAATTTTACTGATCTGTTCGCTTTATCAGGGCCCCGTCCATTATTCTATAATATCGTTTACAATTCTTTTCAGAACATTTTCTTATACTTATTC
>VBSM01000949.1:15909539-15951890 GCA_008086735.1 Cheirogaleus medius | reverse complement strand
CCCCCCCCCGCCAGGTTTAGGTTAAATCTCAGCCAAGGGTAAACATAAAAGACAATTATTTGTCATAGGGTGGTTCTTCCACTAGAGGTCTCTTTTCTCTGGGCCCTACCCTCCTTGGCTCAGACTTTGGAGAGGTCTCAGGTATACCTAGCCTCCCCGATGTTTAATCTCAAACGTGTGCATCCAAATAGTCCCCTGATCTCATCCTTCTGCCAATTCTAAGATTCTACCTCACATTCATGTGGCATCTCAAGGTCCCTGAACAGTGGCCTCTTTTTCTATGGTGCTAATGAGCTCTGTGACGTTGAGAAAGTCATTCTAATTCTCTGACTTTTAGGTTTCCTTACCTGTAGCATGAGGCACTTGGCTGCTGTATCTTTAAGATCCTCATCTATGTGGGTGACCTCCCATAGTTTCACATGTATCTGCCCAACAGATTTGACTGTGCAACTCAGCACTCTCAACATGTCCTTTCTTGGCTGGCTCTAGTGCTCTGCAACCTGTGGCTTGGGTGTGAGGAAGAGGGAGATGAAATGCAGTGAGAAGGCCTTCCAGGGAAAGCTGATAACCTTCCCAGAGCGAAGATGCCGCAACCTTAAGAAACCAAACCTGGACTTGGAAGAAACCTGCCACCGAAGGCCTTGCCCAGCCAGTCCAGTGTACAACACGGCAGCTGGATGGTATTCATCACCATGGCAACAGGTAAGTACAGATTCCAGAGGTTTGTATTCAAGTGTGATGCGGGAAAGGAGGCATTCTGTGAATGGTTGCTTATGGTCCGCCAGTGGCTCAAAGTCTAAGGTAGAATGCCCTGCGGTCTGTGATCAGTTCCACTGCCTATGTGAACCTGGACAGGTTACATACTCTATAAACCCCAACTTTCTCAGCTAGGAAAAAATGAGATAATGAATATAAGATACTTAGCACTAGGCCTGTCATAGACTGCTAATGTTGGTTGTTGCTGCTACTAATAGTAAAACCATCATCTGTTTAGAAATCCTACTCACGGGCTTTATTATTATATAATAATAGCTAGTATTTGTCAAACCCTTGCTATGCACTTCATTTTCACATAATCCTTAAAACCACCTTACTAATGGGTAGTAGCATCCTTACCTTGTGGATGAGATAGGTAATGCTCAGTGTTCAGCAATTCAGGCAAAGATATGGCAGATTTTAAGCTGTTCAGATGGTAGAGCCACCCTTCTTCTGGGAGGATTTGGATGAAGCTTTGGTCACATGTGCTTGGTTCCTATTGGCTAGGCTTGGAGCGTGATGCTAGGTCACTGAGAAAAACTTGTCTTCAGGAATCCAAAGCTCAATTATGGGCTTTATAGCTTTCTAATTACTCAGGGCTATGCATATTATTATGGATTTCTTTTTTAAATTTTTATAATTGATTCTTATAGGATTAGATCAGAGATCAGCCAAGATTCTTGCCTGTTTTTGTAAATAAGGTTTTAGTGGAACATAGCCAGGCTCATTTGTTTACATATTGACCACAGCTCCTTGTGTGCTGCAATGGAGACCAGATGGTCCGTACAACCTAAAATATTTACTGTCTCGTACTTACAGAAAAAGTGGTTTAGGTGATTTGATGACAACCATACAGCTGTATTTTCCACCCCAACATATTTTTTTCTTCCCAAATACCAGGCCATATCATGGTGAGATAAAGCCTTACTCTATCTGCAATAAAATTAGGGGGGAAAAGGAGGATAATATAGTGAATTTTAAAACCAACAACCAAAAGTCAATTTAAAGTCCTGCATTTTTCCCTGATAATATTAGCTTTTCATATGTGTATATAGATATAATAAAGCTGACAGTCCTTGTCAGTTGCCTATTTTTTTAAAAATTTTGATTGGACAGTGCAATCTCTGACTTCCAAGCAGCACTAAATCCATAATGCCAACTCAGAATTTGTCTGGGCACTGAGGATATAATTCCAAAGCTGCCTTTAGAGGATCATTTCTTTTTTGTCTTAATTTTGGACCATCTCTTCCACCCTTGCATCTGCAGAGATAATCTGGAATTCCTTAAATACTGTGATTAATTCCCTAGATGCGTCTGTATGTGTTTCTGCATTCTTACGGCAGCTTCCGTATTTCTGGAACCTCTCTTCTTTACGAGTCACTTAACAGGGAGACACATACTCTTGGGCTAGCTAGATAGCATTTGCCTAAAACCCTTCTCATCAGATGAAAGGGCTCATACTTGTTAGGATAGACTCTATGGACGGTAAGCACATGTGCCTGGCTCCGGGTGATCTTTGTAGCAGCGGCCAGGCATCTTGGTGATGTCACTGACCTCAGAAAGGACGCTTTCCAGCTGCATGGACCTGACTCCTCCTCCTTTCCCACAGTGCACAGTCACCTGCGGGGGAGGCGTGCAGATGCGCTCCGTCCACTGTGTGCAGCACGGCCGGCCTTCCTCGACTTGCCTGCTCCGGCAGAAACCTCCGGTGCTACGAGCCTGTAATACAAACTTCTGTCCAGCTCCTGAGAAGAGAGGTAAAGGGCACTATAGGCTTTAGAGAATTCTCCTAAAGCCCATTTTGTGTGGTTGCGCGGCTTGCACAAGGCACAGCTCTGGGGCAGTTCGTGTCAAAATGACCTTGTGTGCCTGAGTCTGCAGGGAACATTGACTTCCATGATGCGACAGAGCTTTAGCCATTACTTCTTACTTTGAAAGCAGGAACCAGTTATCTTTCAAACCCATGTTTTAAAATTATTGAATAAACAAGTGAAAGAGTAACTGCCATATATACCGTTACACTCCCGGAAGTCATGCTAATAATCAGTGGGAAGATGAGAGTGAACAAGAATTACGCTCAAGGAGCTCGTATTTTAACCGAGGAGACAAACTAGAGTCAATGACAGGGAATGCATATTGCCTTCGGACTGCACCTTCAACGTTTTCTTAGCTAAAGTCAGTTCTAGTGAAGTGCAATGAGTACTGATGGGGAAATGGAAATTCAATTATCTGAGTGAACTGTACCATTCTTACTAGTCCAACTTATTTTAAAGTAATTTGACAACTACCAGGAAATATTTTTCAGTGTAATCCAATTTCCTTGTGCTCAAAAATCAATTTCTAGCATGTAACGGCTGGGGTTTCTTTTTCTATGCAGCCACGGCTTTTCTGGGACTGCCACGCACTGGCTCGTCCCTGTCCGTATCACTTTGTGTCTCTAAGTTGTTGTTTATCTACTTACTATAGTCTTAGCTCCAAGGCTCGGGAATCACTTTTCCTTCCTCTGCTCTTCTCTATCTTCTCTGAGGCTTGCACAAAACACGTGGCAATTGCTCAGAGCCAGATCATCTCCAGATCCGTGCTGGAATTCTCCCTGGGGAAGAAATAGGCATTTTTGAGTAAGGGGTCCTATTCCTGTAGCTCCTGTCCTCTTCATCAGTGATTTCTCATTTCCACCCTTTAGTCAGGTGGCCACAAAGTACAAGCCCCTCACAGCACTTTCAGGGAGGCCACTGGTCTTATTATTTCCTGTTCACCCAGCATCTACCACCACTCCCGGCACACAGTAGGTGCTCAATATGTGTTGAGTGTATACATAAGTGAAAGATGGTGTGCAAAGTGCCATGAGGCCCTCTACTTCATTCACAGCAAAGTCTTCTAGGGATAAAAGAATATGTTCTTAAGCTACAAGGAGCTCAGTGTCTCAGAGGAGGAGGGATAATAAGTGTCATGAAGGTGGTCACTTCTGTGTTGCAGGAATGAGGGGAGTCCCAGGAAAAAATATTAAAAGAGGACACAAACCTTCGTGTTTCTTTATGGCCAAAAAGGTGGCTTAAATTTTCTCCTAGTTCTCCCATTCCTGTCCCAGGTACAGGGACGGTGGCAAGCCTGAACTACTGTTCTGTAGGTCTTCCCGCGTCATTCCACAGGGTGACCACTGAAGTTGAGTGAACTTTCTGGCTGTGAGTACAGTCATGGTGACACAAGGAAGAGGAGTCAAGTCCTTGAGGTTCGGCCTTCCCTCAAGTATCTTACACTCAAGGTGGCAGTTTCCAGCCATTGTAGTCACTCAAAGTAGACCCATAGACAAGATGATTCAGCCCAGGTTGGCATTATCTTGTCTTCCAGAACAACCAAGCAGGTTTTCCTTCCCCCTGTACTGCCTGCCAGTGTCCAGGCATTCATTCTACACCATAAGCACGGTTGCATGCCTCACTTGGAGGTCCTAGTTGGATCTCCACCTTGGGGAACCATCCTTATGACTTTGAACCATGCGTATGTTATCTAAGGCCCTAGGCAGCGATACTACTACCCAGAGACTTGTCCTCATGCTGCATTATAACTGGTTGTTTATATTATCTGGAAGATGCCTGGGCTACAGACTGGTAAGATTAAGCTGGGGCTGACCAGGCACCCAATACTGATAACTCCTCCTCATAGAATTCCACATCTTCAGCTGGGCAGCTTTATATAGAGGTAGGAGGAGCAAGGACTCTGACACTAGCTAGAGAACTTTCAGCAACTTTTTAACAGGCAGGAAAATAATGTTTACTTTAACTACTTTGGTGCCGCGAAACCTTGCTCATAGTCCGCACGATAGTTTGTGCTGTGCATTGACGATGAATCCGTTTTGCTCTTGTGTGATGAGGAAAGCTTTAAAGCACTGAAAGCTTGTTTTACTTTACAGGCAGCTTTAGGAAAATAACCGTAATAACTCCTACTAAGGACTTGTTAAAAGGTCACAGATTTGTAGTAACTTATTAGCTGAACGTACACACTGCAACTGCAGAGATAAAAGCAAAAGCTTTTGGCTGTCGACTATTGTCGACACTAGTACCGAAGTGGTTAAATACTTATTTAGTGCTTACTATGAACCAGGAATTGCTCTGATGTCTGATTGGAGATAGAGCAAGGAACAAAATGCACCAAGGTCCAGCCCTCAGACAAACTTCTCCTTTTTGTTTCTAGATGGAAACAGACAACCAACCAATAACATCCAATGTCAGATGATAAAGTAGCAGGAAGTAAAACTGAAGCAGGGTATATAGAAAGAATGATTAGAGGTGAAGAGAAGGTAGGAAAACCAGTTTAGATGGAATGGCCAGGACTCTTGATGATGCAGTATTTTAACAGAGACCTCAAGGAAGTGAGGAAGATGAGCCACATATGAGTCTAGAAGGGAAGTGTACCTGGTAGAGGGAACAGCAAACACAAAGGCCCTGATGCAGGAATATATGATCCAGTTAAGGAACAGCAAGATGCTTGGAATGCAACATGCAAGGTAAAGAGTGGGTTAGACAAACTGATGAAAGGGGTCCTTGTCTGAAGTAAGAACTTCAGATTTTACTCTGAGTAAGACAGAAGCCAGTAGAGAACTTGGAGCAGAGGAGCAATAAAATCTGGCTTGGAGGAAGATCATGGGCAGTTACAGTCAAGAGTATGAGTTACCTAGCGTAGAAGAGGACTTGCGTACTCTTTGTCAGGAGGTGGCTGTAGCAGTCCAGAGAGGAAGGAGGATCCACTAGAACAGGGGCATTAGTGAGAATGGGTTGGTTGGATGCTGGGTGTATTTTGAAGAGTGAGCCAATAATATCTGTTGATTATTTGCATGCAGGATGTGAGGCCAAGAAAGGACTCCTAGGTCTCTCCAAAGTCATTTTTAAAAGCGTAAATCAAATACCTAACTCACAGTAGAAGCCCAAATAACCAGCTACTAGTAATCATCACTATAACTATAATCAAACAGAATACTTTGATAGTACAGGGATACAACTCATTTCTGCTGATGTGGCAGGGGAACCACACCCTGGATCTGGGGCCTTGTCAGCTATGGTCATGACCGTTCCTAGGAGCCCAGGGGACAGTTGGGGGCAGAGGCATGAACTAGCTTGTGTTCTGAAAGGAACACAAGGACCTTGTGAGATTGGGGAAATGGGTACATAAAAGGGAATTTTAGGCAGAATAATCAAGGTTTGACAAAGGAACTATAGGCAGTTCTGAATCATGGCATGCAAGACTCTGAGATCTCTTGCATCCTGTCATGCTATGTCCAAAGGCACAGTGGAGAGTCCCCAAAGGATGACATTTGGGAGCCTCTAGGAATGAGGGGTGTTGGTTGAATCAAAGCTACAGGCAGCTTAAGGCTTGCATAGGAGAAAGCCATGCCAGCTATGAATGATAATATGCTTTAAGAATACAATCAGATGCCTGGGCCCTAGCTCCTAAAATGTACACCTAAGTTTACATAATTTTATGTACGATTTCATGTGCATTCTATATTTCCTGAGGTCCATCTGAACAAGAATTCCTGATGTCCTCCTTCCAATACATAATCATATCTGTCATCTTACTTGAACAACCACAGAAATTAGGAAGGACTAGTATTGGCTTAACTTTACTCATTAGCAAACTGGCTATGAGATTTATTTAACCACTTGGGTACCAGCGTCGACTTTAGTTGACAGTCAAAATCTTTTACTTTTACAGCTTTTATCCTTGCAGTGTGTACGTTCAGCTAATAAGTTACTACGAATCTGTGACCTTTAATAACTGCGACTAAGGACTTTTTAATAGTTATTTTCCTAAAGCTGCCTGTAAAGTAAAACAAGCTTTCAGTGCTTTAAAGCTTTCCTCATCACTCAAGAGCAAAACAGATTCGTCATCAATGCACAGTACAAACTATCATGTGGACTATGAGGGCCGGCTGTGGGCAAGGTTTCGCGATCGGTGAGCGCCGTACCAAAATGGTTACGCCCACACAGGATGTTGGGAGGGGACCTCAAATCCAGGTGGTCTTGATTCCCACTATTTTAGGCTCCTCAATCCCCAAAGTATAGTTCATGGACCAGCAACACCTCCTAGGTACTTGCTAGAACTCCTACCCCAGACCCTGTGATTCAGAACCAGTGGTAGCTCCCCAGCTGTGTGGGGATGATGGGACATTGGTCTTAGACTAGATAGGACTTTTTTTAAATTACCATCCATTTTTCCCCACCTGATAAGTTTTGCTAATGGTTGCAGTCCCTTTTAGGATCTTAATCCTGCCCCTACCAAAGTCCTAATGTGTAATGGGAAGAACCACACAAGGTAGGTAGTTTGTTCTTACCTTAGGAAAAAGGCTGACAGCTGTCGCTGACTGTGTTTTCTTGTTTTAGAGGATCCATCCTGTGTAGATTTCTTTGCCTGGTGCCACCTGGTTCCTCAGCATGGTGTCTGCAACCACAAGTTTTATGGTAAACAGTGCTGCAAGTCCTGTACAAGGAAGAGCTGAGCTTGGTGTCCACACCTCAACACCCTACGGCCAGGGTCTTACCTGTCAGCCTCCGGAGAGACCAGCCACCTTTGAGATCAGAAGCTGAGCACCGCAAACCATCTATTGATGAGCCAGCTCTGAGGAACACACAGGTGACACACAGGCTCCTGTTTCAATTCCCCGAAGCACATGGTACTCTGAAGCACTTGCAAATAGGAAGCGATGACAAATCTGACTTAAAAAAAAAAACAAACTTTGGTTTGCACTGTTATACGAAAGAAGTTGGTAAATCACACTGAGATATGTCAACTTTGGTTTTGAACTTCAAAGGGTTTGATGGCAAAGACATCTGGTTTATAACAGTACTTTAAGACTTCGGGTCCACGACAGACCTGGAACAGTCAAATGTGGATGGAACACCTTGACTGTGGCGCGGAGTTTTAGTTCACAGTTTCATACACACTGTGAACACTCAAACCAGGAGAAGCCAAATGGTGCTCACAAGTATGCTTGCTGCTGGACTAGCAAGCTTCATGTTACGTTTATTTAGTGTGTGTGTGTCTATTTTGTTTAAGGTATATTCTGCTTGTAGAGAGTCTCCAAGACTAAGATTAACAACTTGAAAAGTATTCCAAGGAATTTTATGAAAACAGGGCAACATGGACTATTATTTCAGATCTCCATGTGACTGACATTCATGTTCAGGACAAAACCACTCATGTTGGAGACAAATATTAATGCCCTTCACACGATAGCAACCTCATAACTTTTGGTGCTTGCCAAACCAGTACATGGGAGGCCAGAGCCTGCTCTTTGGGAATGAGAAAGTGTTTATTTCTGGTTAAAAAAATCTAAGAGGCCATCATTTATAAAAATGCTCCCTATATATTATCAGAGCTGCTTGGAAAATTAAAGACCACTTGTGGCTTTTTCCTACCAACTAACATGTTTAAATTTGCCCTGGGATTTAGGTAACAAGAAACAAACAGTGGCAATAGAAAAATCCATCTGTCTTCTTGCTACATTAATATTAATGAGTCATCCTCTACCCAGACTCTTCAGTGAGCATTTTATCATTTTTCAGAGAATATTTTCAGTCATCAGAAGCCAGCAGTTGGTAAGCATTTATGAGCTTAAGATTGTTCTCAATCAAAAAAATAACCATGATATTTTGCCAAAACCAAAGTGATGTGCAAGACTGTACCCTCCTGTAATTTTTTCTGAAGTGGTTATAAAGGGCATATTTATATGATTCTACTCTATTCCTCAACTTATTTTTGCTGAATGTAACCCAGTTTTACTTCTTGAGAAAGTCTCCATTCTAGCTGGATTAACCAGCTCAGCATAACCAACTAGACAGTGGTTTGTTAAATTTAGCACCATCTTTTGTTCCCGTTCTAATTAAAATCATGAGTTCTGGTACATACTCAATTAGGAACTTCTCTCCATCTACTTGGCTTGGCCTACAATAGTAGCCATTTTATCATCAGGAAAAAAAAAAAAATGGTTCCACACCCTCCGAAAAACAGCAAGTTCTTTGTTTCTTTATATAATTATCATTTTATTATTTTATGGAAAATTAATTTATTAATTAATAGCCTATTATGTGTTCTCACTTGCCTCTCTAAGTGATATTAATTTTGAGGAGAAATGTTAAAACCATGGATTATAGAGAAAAGTCAAAATATATGTGTAATATTTAATTATTTTATAAGTTTTATAATAAAGTATTCTGTTTCTTTATCTTTGAAACTTGTTTAGTTCTTGCATGAGTTGGTGAGAAGTCAGTTATTTCCAGGGTAATTTAAATGTATAAATTTTGATCAAGGATCTAAAAGGTAAACTCCATTCAGTTAAGGATTTAGAACAAAAGAGTGGAAACATTACACTGAATCTGAGAATATTTATAAGTACTCTAAATACTCTATTAAATCAGGTTTTATGCTCCCCATACTCTACTTCAAATATACTTAATGTAACATCAAAAGCCAGTTGTGTTGGAAATTATAGTCTGAATATTAAAAGCCACTTCTCTGTTCTTGACAGTAAGGCCTTTTTGTGCATAATATTCTATGCACAAAGACACTTCAAGCTAAACAAATTGACCTCCAATGTTTAATGATGTTTGAGAAGATTTTCAATAAGTGTATTAATTTTCACGTACCAAACGCTGACCAGTGCAGCCCCTAATCTTTTCAAGATTTAGAAAATCTTCCCTGTTTTGCCAAATTTGCCAATATAATGAAAAGGCCCTTATTTTGAAAGCTGGTCAAAGACTCTACTGATTGGATAAATAAGCATGAGGATTATATTTTTAAGAAAGAATCTCAGTAACTTAAATGAGAAAAGGAAAGATAAACAAGAAAAAACCATTAATTGTTGAATCTTATTTGGAAACCAGAAAGTATCAAATGCTAGAATGAAACAGATGAACACATTTACCTTCCTGAGGAGACACGAGTTATTTTGTTCTACTATAATGGACATGTAAACATGCAGTCGTGAAAATCATCAAAGATAAAGCTACCATAAAAGGATGTTTCTTTCTATTTGAAAGGTATTCTAGTGAAATATTTTTGTAAAAAGAAATAGGGGAGGGGAAGGTTAGAGGGATGAGACATGGGACAGAAAAGAGAGGAAAGAAGAAAAAAAATGAAGCAACTGCTCTCAGGTTTTCCAAAGGTTGAAGCATTAGCTCAATGGAGAACAACTATCAAAGTAAGGCCAGTGGACTTAAATAGACAATATTTTTCCCTGCATCTATGATGACATATGTGTGTACACATATTCATATGCATATCTTTAAAATCCATTTAAGAGGATTTTTATATGAATTACTGCTTTTTAACAAACAAGAAATCATGGTTAAGACTGGGAGAGGGGAGGGGCAAGATGGCTGACTAGAGACATTGGTCACCAGATTCTCTCAGAAAGAGGGAAAAGTTTTAAGATGGGAAAAAACATAGCCCAGGTGTAATTCTGAGGAAAAGTACCAGAACCTACCAGTGATTACATGAGAAGAAAGCAGCACAAGGAGAATGATTTTAGTAGAGATCAACCCCAGAGAAACTTGGAGACCCGTGGAAAGGGTAGATGCGTTTTGTGTCTCGTCCCCTCACACCTCGGGCAGTCAGAGGCTCTGGAGCAGCTGGGGAGCTTCTCTACCCTTAAGAGCCAAAAAGCTGCTACCCCCAGTGAACTGGGAGCTTCTTGAAGACAAAGCACCGGGCTGGCAGCCCCTCAGGGTCACTCCCCCGACCACAGACAGGAGCCGAGCTGGCAGGTGCCATAGGGTTTCTCCACCCACTGTGAGCCTTCATCCTCCCCAGGGAACTTCAGTTTTCGTGCCAGTGGTCCCCACACAAACATTTCCCTACTCCTGCCCAGATCGGGGTGCCACAGGGAGCCAGTGGGTCCTGGGAAATGTTGTCATCCCAGAGCTTGGACATTCCAGGCGGGCTGCCTTCTGGGAAGAGGGACAAAGATGGCCAGAGTGTTGCTCTCCTCCATTCAGACTCTTTTCCTCCCCCTTCTCTCCTCTCCCTGCCACTGCCAAGTGGCATGAACGCCCCAAGGGACAATGGAGCCGAGGCTCTCAGAAGTGGCTGCTTCCCCTCTATTGGCATGTCTGCTACACTGAGGCTACCACAGAGAGGGGTTCACGTCTTTCCTCTTAAAGACCTACGGTAGACCAAGGGATGCTCAGACTCTGAGCTCGCTGCCCACTGGCCCGCCCTGGTGCTGCTCACCTGGCTGGTCATACCCCAAAGTGGAGGGACATCAAGCCTGCTTGAACACGCCATGGGCAACTCAGAGGACCAGCACGCTTCTCCCTGGCATGGTCAAGGATTGAACTTGGGGGGCCAGGGGACAGGCCCACAGGCTGGAACCTGTACTCCCAGAATTTGATCATGTTGCTCAAGGACACAGAAAGGAGATTCGTGAACTAATTTTGGGAGGCGAGAGAGCCCACGTGGGCAGAACTGAAAGAGTACAGTGCGGGTCCCAGCTGCAGTGCATTCCCAGGGCACCCCTCCCCTCCAATTCATGAGTGGATAAAGAAAATGTGGTGTATATATATCCTATGCAGTACCACTCAGCCATAAAAAGCAATGAGATAATGGCTTTTGCAGCAACTTGGATGGAACTGAAGACCATTATCCTAAGTATCTCAGGAATAGAAAACCAAACACTGTATGTGCTCACTAATAAGTGGGAGTTAATAGATGGGTACAAATGGGCACAAAGCCATATAAAGGACATGAGAAACCAAGAAAGGGAGAGAGTGAGAGAGTGGGTGTGGTATAAAAAGCTTACCTATTGGCTACAATGAACACTTCTGGGGATGGGCCCACCCAAAGCCCTGACTTAAGCAGTATACAAGATATTCATGGAACAAAAACACCTGTACTCCCTCAATATTTTAAAATTTAAAAAAATGGAAAATGGAATTTATGAAAGAAAAAAGAAGATATCTTACTACCTTTTGGTACTGAGATATTATTAGATATAATATCTAATATCTATAACAATATAATTAGAAACCATATATTAGTGTTTAATGGCATAGGTACTGTGCCAAACCCTTTATAAAATATTTCACCTCACTGAACCCTCAGTACAGCCCAATTAGGAAGATACTATTTTTTGCTGACAGATGAGGACACCCTGGGATTCAGAGGGCTTACATATTTGGCTCAAGGGTACAGAGTTATCAATTGATGGAGTCAGGACTCAAACCCAGGTCCACTGGGGTTCTCTTGTCACTGTGCTGTATTACCCTGGGACAAATAAAGAGAAGGACTTCTAAGGCTTAGAATGCTACTCTTATGACCCCCGAGATGCCTGTGGATAGAGTTTGACAATAAAGGATTTAACAATGATGAATTATGGGCAGAGCTGGGAATTTAAGATGGGGAATTGGGTTGGGAGGTAATAAATTCCCACTTAGCCAGTCTTTTCAACAAGGACACTTAAAGACCTGTTGCAGATGTAAGTCTTTATTCCCTAATTCACTGCTTCTCTCTGTGATGATAGTATTTCCTGGGCAATAGCGCCAGGGGGTCTGGAGCCTGCAACACCAAGTCCATTAGGGTAGAGAGAGATCATGAGGGAGCATTCTCTTGGCATGGGGTCCATATGCTTAACTGTAGGGGACGATGATCCCACAACAGTGTGTATCATGCAAGGAATGGAATCCATTGTTGCTAAATGTGATGTGGAAAAGGTCATTTACTTATATGCTACATGGTTTTATCTGAAGAAATATAAAAATATACACAAGGATCCCATGCTTGCTTTGCCTGATCTAATCCTTCCCCTAAGATATTAATTCCCTGAATACTTTGTGGTTTTAACACCTACAGGTAGTTTTCATTAGTCACCCCTAGTGCTGGGTGATTGTCAATTTCCTCCTCCAGAGAGGACCACAGGCTCGTAAGAGGTGATTCTCAAACTGCCGTCACTCATTTACTACCATGAGTTTCTCCATAAACACATATCACCTCTACTAAGCTTTAATTTATCTATTTAAGTAAAAATATGAATTGCTCTAAAGAAAATGTTTAAGTAAATTTTTTATAATTCCTTTAAATGGAGAATCTATATTACATGGCATAAATAGAAGGTAGCCATAAAAGTCTGATAAATATTAACATTTAAAATTGTTAATTTTAATTTAAAAATATTGTCACTATAATTGAGTCACAAAGCTCATCTGAAGAAAAGAATTCCTCAATGAGAATATGTAAATTATTTATAGTTTCTCAAGAATATTCAGTTTAGCATCACTAAGCTTAGGAGACAGATGGAATTTTCTGTCAATAAGATTATCTTGAATCCCAATCCACATTTGCAGAGAAAGGGCAAATTGTATCCATTTAATTGTACCTTTGCTGATAGAGCTGCATATCAAGAATCATGACGTGAGTGACTTTTGCTCAGCAATTTTTTGCATAGAGAAGGCTTCAAGAGCTATAACCAGGATGTTTCCCTGAATGTGACCAGTGTTTTGTTTCTGCAAAGTAATGACAAATTGCCTTAACCATCCGCACACCAGCATCTTGTTTGAACATCATAAAGAGATACTTGCGAGGTATCCCTGAGTGTTTCCCTAAACTGTTTAAGAAGAGACACAGTTGAGTTCATAATCAGGTCACTCAATAACAAAAAGCAATTTATATATAATTGGTGGTTGGTTGAATGGACAAATGAGGTTCAGAAATTGTTCCCAGCATCCTCACTGGGATGAGAAAAAGGCACCAATGTCTAGGAAAAGGAAACCCTGTATGCCATTGCCCTTCACCCCTCTGTTTCGTTCTACCCCTGTTCATTTCTTCTTCCTCCCAAAGCCTTGGCCTCTCCATTTAGGCCGGCTCTGCCCCATACAGGTTAGGCGATCACCTGACATTACCAGGTATTGCACTGAAATGGCCATCCTGCATGTTGCAAAACACACTTCTAGATGCAAGCACTCGGTCCTCCGCAACCCTCCATCCCCATGGCGGACAGACTTTTAAAAACCGGTGTGCAGTACAAAGAGTGGCACTGTCCCCGTTAACAGTCAGAGCCCTTGAGGAGATGGTCTTTGAAGGTGAACCAGAGCCAGGGGCTCTTCCTGCTGGAGACAAGGCCCAGGCATGTTTCTCCCCCTGAATCCCAGCTCCCCCTCCTTTCGCATGACTGGAGAACAGGAAGGACCGGGCAGGCCCCCTTGGCAGAAGGCCTGGCCGGCTCTGTTCTTAGGTGTGCCCCTTAGTTCCTGCACACTCTCATTCCACATACTAGTGGCTGTCTCCTCTTTCTTGGAACGAGGGTCCTCTCTCCCTACCCTCATGCCTGTTGAAAACCAAATTGGGTCTACAGGAAGACCCAGGACGATGGTTTCTAAATAATTGTACCTAGTGTACCACAATCACCTAAGGGTCTTTCATACATGAACTTCCCAGACCCCTTTCAAGAAATTGAATACATTAAAGCCTGGGGTTAGGGTTTGGGAATTTAAATTTTAAAAGGCATTCAAGTTTCTTTGAAGAACTAGTTTTAGAACCAGTGATCTAGAGCAAAAAAAAAGAGAAAGGAATTGTCTTGCATGTGTCATCTTAGTTGCACAAAGGAGTCCCCATGGTACCATGCCATCTAGTACAACACTGCAGTGGTTGGGCCACATTCAGCTAATGATAAAGTGGCCCTTTGCCTAGTCTCATTTTCTGTGTGTTTCACCTGGGGAGCCCTTGGTTGCTCAAGATAAGGATTCACAGGCAGGGACCCCGTGTCCTGGTGATCTTTCTCTGTTTCTTCTCATTCCCAAGCATGTCAGTAGCCTGCACTCTGAGTTTAGAGGATGTCAAGCACTGACATGGAAGAGCTGGAGTACTGTGCTTTTCCTTTAAAAAAGAAAAAAAAAAAAGGATGGGGGTATGTACAATAGAGAAGCCAAAGAAATACCCATCGGAACATATCTTTGGCAAATTACTCTCAGGGCTTTGTGTGTGTTAGGTTTATGGGGAAACCCATGGCACATGAAAACAGTTGTATTCCTGAGTTCCAGCATTGAGGCAGAACGAAGGCTGCTGTTCTATTTCCTGTTTTGTCATTAGTGCCAAGAAGTGAACGAATCATTTTTATGAATGGTACCAACTGTCACCTTCCTTATACATTGCCGTAAATGCATTGGCTGACTTGACTGAATCAAATGGTAACTTCAGCATTTGTAAAACAGAAGACCAAAAAAAAATTGATGATATAGGGAAAACATTAGAATGATGTTTATGGCCAAGGTAAACAAGTCAATTTCATTGTGCTTTTCTGGGCTTCTGATCTCTCTGTTTAAAGGCTACTTTAAAGGCTTTTTTATTAAAAAAAGATTGCTTCCAAATATTTAAAAACTAACATGTTGTCTATTTCTGTATCCACATAGTCTGAAACCAATAAAGGAATAATTATTATTTTATTCAGTAAAGTTCTTCCTTTGTCATGATGTCCATATTGTTCAGGGCTTTTATTACTTGCAGCTAGGTCTGCTGAGGGAATAGATGTTTCACATTTTCTTAGAGGCTAGTATTTGTTTTCATGCTAAAATTCCCTCTGACATGCTGAGTCCCCCTTTTATAGTTTGGTCTGCCTCGACTAACATTTTTTCTGCATTTTTGCTACCTAAAATACATTTATTCTTTCAGCACGCATTTGTTGAGCATTAACTGCAAATGTGAGATCCACGCATGGAAAAATATCTTGTTCCAAACCCAAAGGAACTTATATTTGAAAGCACAGAATGCTTATCCAAACGCTTAGGCAATGGTACAAGGTCGTATAGCCCTAAGATTTTTTTTTTTAAATCCTCACTTTTATGTTCATGCTAGATAAATCTGATAATGCTTGTTTTATGTCTGTTATTATGAATATCACATAAGTGATGCAAAAGTGTTTTAATCCCCCTTCTAAATTAATAAAATCACAAAATTATAGCATTAAGCAGAGAAGTATCCACTGTCAAATTAATTTATTGAAATTAAGAACTAAAATGATTTAGGGATCATTTCTCTCTCCCATTTCATAGATGTGGAAACTGAGACCCAAGCTTTTTCAGGCCTTTCCTAAAATTAGCCAGTAAGTTAATGATGAGGCCAGGTCACTTCTAATAATTTTTAGGTGAGCCTACTTTTCTATTATAAAATTTTGATTTCTTTTTACTTCACAGGCAAACATTTTTGAGTTTGGAGATAATTTTAATGAGTAGTTACACATAGAAACCTAATAAGAAACATTACTCATTCATATGATACATATGATATTAACTTAAGTTCCCCTCCCCCAAAAGAAATGCTCTGATACCATAAAAAACATATGAATGTTGTCTGTCTTCCCTCTTTACAAAGAGGGAGGGAAAAGGTAACATGAAAATAAAACTATCTTAACCATTTCCTTTCCAAAAGTCTATTACCTTCAGGGATCTGAGCTATTGCTTTTCCCTGAACCATGAATAAAAGATAGTATTGAATGTTACACTAAAACCATTGGTCTTGACACTGAATGGGTGAATTTTATGGTATACAAATCGTATCTCAATAAAACTGTTTAAATTAAAAGAACAGTGCTGGAAACAAGGATTGCCTGTGCTCACACCTGTTGTTGCTGTGATGTCCTTGAAGGACAGGGACCTTTCACAGGAGCAAATAGGTTGGAAGCACCATCAAAATTCTGGACTCAGGTTGTACAAAACAGTTGGCATGATAGGGGCCTACCATTGGGCATTACACCTTACTCATTTGACCTATTTTTTAAGAGTTTGGCAGAAACAGCCACATTTGCGTTCATATTACTAACTACCTCTATCCTAAGGGGGAAAAGAATCCATGTGAAGGCTGGAGTTGGAGAGGATGGAGGGTAGGAAAATCAATTTGGTATTTATCCCTCCTTTCTACCCCACTCACAGGAGAAAATACCAGGGAAAGGAAATTTGGACATAGTGTTCTTTAATATCTTATGGATTTTATGAAACAGATTTTTAAAAAAATCTTTAAGAGTCATCTGATTAAGTTTCAATGCTTCACTTTTTTCTTCATAAAATCTTCAAGTTGATTTCCTAGAATCTACTTGAAAACCAAGAATCACAATGTAATAAGTTCCCAAAGACTACCAGTAGCAATGGGCAGAACAGGAAGAAACAATGATGATATGATAATGTTCGCATATTAATCTGAATTTTCTGTAATTATCTGAATCTTAGAACATGTGAAATGACTAACTCTCCTAATTATGCATATGGATTAAGGCTCACGCACATTTCATACCATGGCAATGGATTCATGAAGATGCTATTAAGTTGATTGAGAACAAGGAATTTGCATCCACACAAACCTCAACTTCAGATCCCGAGTTCCCCCAAAGAACCCACCTAGCGAATGGCAACGTCACTTCATGTCTTTGAGCCTTAATTTCTTCATCTAGGAATAAGCATTTATCTATTCAATGAAAGTGAGCACCATGTATACTGGATTTTACACGGTTTAGGAGAAATAGATATTCCACCCTCACTAGGCTCATGATTCATGGATGTGGACCACCTCTAGCCAAGGGATCCCAAAGACACAAAATTACAACCCTGGTAAGGCTAAGCAGAAAGATGAGTGATTGTAGCAGAAGCTACATAGTGCTCTAACCACGTCTGCTTGCATCCCTTAGCCATTTTCTTGCACACCAGCCTGTGGTGTGATGCTACTCCCAAAGCTAGTACCAGCATCTCTTCAAGGGCAAGCTCACACTTCCAGGACCCATTTTGCCTACAAGCACAGAAAACCAAAAATGCCTGGAAAGACTCTCAACCAATGTGCCATTCATTCATTAGTAATTGACCTATTCAGGAGTAACTACAATATCAATAGCCAGAATTGTTTCAAATGTTTTATAAAATGCTGTTCATGAAAGGGAAGTACCTGGCACATAGTATCACTATGTACAGCAAAGGAAACACCCAACAGCATGAAAAGGCAAGCTACAGAATGGAAGAAAATATTTCTATATAGATATAATAAGGGGTTAATATCCAAAATATATAAGGAACTCATTAGCAACCCCCCCCAAAATCAACAAAAATAATCTGATTCAAAGATGGGCAAAGGATCTGAACAGACATTTCTCTAAAGATGACATACAAATAGCCAATGGGTATAAAAAAACTACAATGAAATGTCACGTCATACCTGTTAGAATGGATATTATCAAAAAGACAAAAAGCTTAAATGTTGGCAAGGATGTGGAGTAAAGGAAACCCTTGCACACTGTTGGTGGGAATGTAAATTACTATAGCCATTATCGAGAAAAAGTTAAAAATTAAAAATAGAACTAGCATAGGATAAAGCAATCCCACTTCTGGGTATGTATCCCAAGGACGTGAAATCAGCAATAATCATAATGGCAAAGTTATAGAATTAACATAGGTGGCCTTTGACAGATGAATAGATGAAGAAAACATGACATATATACTATGAAATATTATTCAGACCTAAAAAAAAAAGGAAATCCTGCCGTTTGCAACAATATGGATGAACATAGAAGACATGATGCTAAGTGAAATAATCCAAACACAGAAAGACAAATACTGCATGATATCACTTATTTGGGAAATCCCAAATACTCAAACTCATAGAAGCAAAGTATAGAAGGGTGTTTTTCAGGGATGGGGGAGACAGTGGGAAAGGGGGGGATGTTGGTCAAAGTGTACAAAGTTTCAGTTATAAGACAAATTCTGGAGACCAAATGTACAGCATCATAATGATAGTTTATAAGACTATATACTTGAAACTTGCTAAGAGAGTAGATCTGAAATATTTTCACCACATAAAAGGAGAGAGAGAAAGAGAGAGAGGGATAGCTGTATGAGATGATGGGTGTGTTACTTAGCTTGATTGTGGTGATCATTTCACAATGTGTATGTATATCAAAACGTCCAGTTGTACATATTAAAGACATATAATTCCCATGTGTCAATGATATCTCAATAAATCTGTAAAGAAGAGTTTTATGGTTTGGAAGCTTTTCAGGAAATAGCTCGATAAGCAGGTTCATTTACGGCCGAGATGTTGCAAGGCCTGGATCATCTCACCCCTGCTGCCAGCTCCCTGGCACAGGTGCAGGGCTGAGGTCCTCAAAGGACCGAGAGCTGGCTGCCTCAGAGTGGCCAGCTGCCAATCGCCTCCTTTCCCCAGAGTGGGAAGAAGTTTGTTCCTGTGCGACCATTCATTAAATCCTGAAGGGGAGGGGACTTTCAACGTCTTTTTCAGTGTCACAGTTTTGCTAGCAGAGTTCATAACTGAGGAACAGCCAGCCTCACTCAGGGAACAGGAAACAACCTTTGGCTGGGGCCAAAGCACTTGTCCTCCGTCCAAATGTAGTCACCCAGGTAGAGGTCTGAGTTGGAGGTCAGCCTGGGATTCTCAATGGACTGATTGTTTCTACCTTTCCCCCCTCTGCAAGGTCCGGAAGCCATGAAACAGGATTTGGGGCAAGATTAACGTGCTGCTTTACCATACTGTCTCTCTGGAAGGCACACTTTGGGTATTGTTTGCTAGCACAAAGAGGCTTTCAGAGTTACTTTGTAAAGGATTGCTTTTCGGAAGATTATCTTCGAGAGTTAGGTGTCTCAGTATCCCCGGTACAAAGTGTCAGGGAGATTTAGGAGTTATCTAGATAATCTTATCAACCCAGATAATTCAGACTTCAGTTTTACTGCCTTCAAATGCAGTAGCCACATAATCACCAGCTATAATAGTTCAATTCCTTTCCACAGAAAAAAAAACCTGGGCTGATATGACTAAGCCCCAATCATGTGCCAGATATTGTCCCAGGCATTTTATCTGCACTCTTTAATTCTCACATCAAGTCCTCCCTTTTAAGCAGGAGGAAACTGAGATTCAATGACATTAAATAACTCACTTAAAATCACACAGCGAAAAATATGATATTACTGGATTTGGAATTTAGTCTGTTTCAGGCAGAAACAAAGTCTTTCTTACTCAGGAAGGAGAGCAGCCTTTTTTAAAAAAAAAAAAAAAAAAAAAAAAAAAAAAAAAAAAAAAAAAAGCCAGTAATAAGGCATGCTTAGAAAATTCCCTGTGGCTCCCACTTATAGTTTTGATGGTATAAGCTTCCTGCAGACCAACTGCTAAATGATACATTTTAGATAAAATATTTAAAACTGCCTAAAGATTCTAGAAAATAAACACAAGCAGGTATGTGGTAGAAGGAAGTCAAATGTAAACAAGCAAATGGCAAAGGGGTAAGTTTCATTTATTTTCTTCTCTTTTCTTATTCATGGCTTTATTTTGAAGGCAGGCCATAGACCTGAAAGGATTCCTCTGGGCCCATGTTATCTACAGTGGAAAGAGAGAACTAGAAGTGGACATCCAGATTCCATAACATTCTGAGAGGCCTCCCAGGAAGCCCACTCCTGTCTCAGCTCAGGGGGAACCCTGGGGGTAATGGCAAAGCCAGACTCCCTGGGATCAGGTAGAAACAAAGAAAGGAACAGAGCTCACAGTGATGAGTATGTCGGTCTTTGTTGTAGGTCTGTTACTGCCAGTGATGGTACCCAATCAGAGATACCAGCCAACATAGCTCA
The DNA here is from genome assembly GCA_008086735.1 of Cheirogaleus medius. Lineage (NCBI taxonomy): Eukaryota > Metazoa > Chordata > Mammalia > Primates > Cheirogaleidae > Cheirogaleus > Cheirogaleus medius. Next base: position 15,931,545 of record VBSM01000949.1, on the reverse strand, counting down.
CTTGTGAAGCTGAGCTGATTGCTCCTAGAAGCACAGTAGGAAGTTCAATATGACCTCAGTCCCTAGATGACCAGCCTCAGAGCCTCACCCATTTATGGAAGCCTTTGTACATTTTGGCAAGACACAGAGGCTAGATCTGCCCAACCTGAGAACCCCAAGGTCAGCTTGGCCCAGCCTCAAGGTCTATTAAAAGGGCACTCCAAGGAAGGGAGACACCCATCATGGAGGATTTCTACAGAGTGCAGGGGCTAGAGCTTCCTGACCTGGCAATCCAAACAGTGCCTCCACCCAGACTCACACCTCACTCCAAGACCTCACCCAGTCAGGGAGACACATTTCAATTATGAATTCTATGGAACATACCCTCTGGACTTGTTCATCCCTAGCAGCAACTGTGCCTAACTTAAAAGCCCAGTCTTCATCCTTTTCCACCTGCAGAAACCAAATAGTGCTATCTACTACTGGGGGAATACACTCTGCAACCTTGCCTGATCAGAGACAATTGCGGTGCCTAGCCAGCAGCTTTGCCTGATTGTAAAGCCCAGCTGGTGGTCTCACTGGACAACAGAGCCCAGCAAGCAGTTTACCCCAACCTCAGAGATAACACAGTAACCCAGTCAATGAGAGAACTCAACAGCAAGTGCTGCCTGCTCAGGGTCATTACCAACTAGCCCTTCCAGAATCACAGGATAGACTAATAAAGGTCTATTCATGCCAAAGAACATCACAAAGGCCAGATGAGGTAGCTGACTCCTCAAATGCACAGACATAGAAGTAGCTGACTCCTCAAAAGTATACAAGGATTATAAAGAATCAGGAAATCATGACACCACCAAAAGAAACTAATAAAGCTCCAATAATTGTGAAGAAATGGAGATCTATGAAACAACAAAGAATTCAGAATAATCCTCTTGGAGCTAAGTGAATTATGAAAAATATATAAATAGAAAATTAAATAAAATTTGGAAAATACATGCACAAAATGAGACGTTAACAAAAAATATAAACAATCTTTTTAAAAAGCAGGAATCTTAGAGATGTAGAATACAATGACTAAAATTCAATAGAAAGCTTCAATAGGTTTGATCAAGTAGAAGAAAGAATCACTGAGCACAAAGATAGAAACTTTGGAGTTATCTAGTCAGAGAAGCAAAAAGAAAAATTAGGAGAACATATGGGAATTATGGGACACCATCAAGAAAACTAACATTTGCATAATAGGAGTCATGGAAGAAGATTAGAGAGCCAGAAAGCTTATTTAAAGAAATAATGACCAACAACTTTCCAAGTCTGGGAAAGATGACAACATCCAGGTATAGTACAGAGGTGGCCAATAAAATTCAACCCAAAGAGGAAGTCACCAAGACATGCAATACACTATTAAAACTCAAAAACAATTCAGAAAGCAAAAAGAGACAAAAAGCATATCATATAAGAGAGTCTTCATAGGGCTATCAGAAGATTTCTCAGCAAAAATCCTTCAGGCCAGGAAAGAGTGGGATAATATATTCAAAGTGCTCAAGGAAATTTTTTAAATGTGTCCACCAAGAATACTTTATGCAGCAAAACTGTTTGTTATGCTTTGAATATGTTCCCCAAATTCCTGTGTTAGAAACTCAATTCCCAATTCAGCAGTACTAAAATGTAGGGAGGGTCTAAAAAGCAGTGATTTGTTCATTAGAGTGGAACTCTCATGAATGGGTTAATGTCATTATTGTGGGGGTGGGCTGTTGTAAAAGGGATTCCACCTCTTGTGCTCTGAATAGACATTACTTAACAGATGACACACAAATTGCCAACAGATATATGAAAAAAATGCTCAATATCACTAATCATTAGGGAAATAAAAATTAAAACTACAATGCAATATCACTTCACACCTGCCAGAATGGTTATTTTCAAAAAGATAAAGAAAAATAACAAGTGTTGAGGATGTGGAGAAAAAGGAACCCTGTACACTGTTCGTGGGAATGTAAATTAGTATAGCCATATGGAAAACTATATAGAAATTCCTCCAAAAATTAAAAACAGATTATAGGGTCCAGCAAGCCAGCTTCTGGGTATATATCCTAAGGAATTAAAATCAATATGTTACAGAGATAGCTGCACTGCCATGTTCTTTGCAGCATTCTCAATAGCCAAGACTTGGAATCAACCTAAGCAACCATCAATGGATGAATTGATAAGGAGAATGTGGTATTATACACAACAGAATACTATTCAGCCTTTAAAAAGAAGGAAATTCTGTCATTTGTGACAATATGGATGAACCTGGAAGACATTATGCTAAGTGAAATAAGCCAGATACATAAACACAAATACCACATGAGCTCACTTATATGTAGAATCTAAAACTCATAGAAGAGGACAGAATGGTGGTTACCAGAGGCTGGGGAGAGGGGAATGGGGAGATGTTGGTTAAAGTGTACAAAGTCTCAAGTGAACAGGAGGGATAAGTTTTTTAATATCTGTTGCACCACATGGTGACTAGTTAACAATAATATATATTTCAAAATAGCTAAGAGAATAAATTTCAAATGCTCTTATCACAAAAACTGATAAATATTTGAGGTGACGCATGTCTTAGCTTGATTTAATCATCACACATTGAATATATATACATATATAAAACATTACTTTGTACTGCCATAAGTATATACAATTATTACTTGTCATTTTATAATAAAAATGTAAAAGGCTTGAATTACTGATACATGTTGCAACGTGTATGAATTTTGAATACATTTTACAAAGTGAAAGAAGCCATATAATGTATCATTCCATTCATAAGAAATATCCAGAATAGGGACCCCTACAGATTAAGAAAGATTAGTGGTTTCCTAGAGACAGTGGGGAGCCTAGGGCTCAGGGAGGTGATAGCTACAGTGTGTAGAGCTTCTTTCTGGGTAACGACTCCAGTGATGGTTGTACATATCTGAATATATGAAAATCATTGAATTCTACACCTTAAAAATAGGTCAATTGGGTGGTATGCAAAGTGTATCTCAATAAAGCTGTTAAGAAAAAAAGTTAAAAACTTAGTAGAGTATAAAACACAGCCATAGAAATCATTTGAATAAAGAGTATCCAAACTGGATAAAAAAAGACCTCTGAGGATCATTAATACAGAGGTTTTCAACTAGGGGTGGACATCAGGATCACTTGAGAATCTTCTAAAATATGCCGTGGATTTCCTAAATGCAAACATCTGGAGTGGGGTCAGAGCTTTTGTATCTTTTAAGCTGACAAAGGCGATTCCGGTACACAGGCTGGATGGAGAACAACAGTCCCAGACTGAATGCTATTCAGCCTAAGTTGCATGGCTAGCCTAAGGCCAAGCTGATACTAGAACCTGGTTTTACAGGACTTCCAGTCCAAGGGCACTTTCTACAGGTTCTGTTGTCTCTCAAAATCAATAAATTCAGCCCAACTCTCAGCAAGTAATGGAGCCCAATATTCTGGTGACTGAGAATCTTGAATGTCTGAGGGTCATTACTCAAAGAAAGAAATCTTAAAATTTATTGTCTCATCTCTATGAATTGAGCAAATAGACACAATTAAGTACAGTAATTACCAAGTTCATAAACATGGTGCATTGCAAAGACGACCGCATTGGAAGCCAGAAAACCTAGGCTTTAGGACTTTTCCCTACTTACCTATGTGAACTTGATTTATTCTCATACCCTCTCTTTGAGCCCTAGATAGCATTAGATCTTGTGATTCTCAACTCCAAATGCCTATAATAACCTAGAGAGAATGCAAAAATATGCCCATGCATCACCTCCAGAGATTCTGATTCCTTTGACTTGAGATAGAATAACCTGGGAAACTGACAGTTCTAATATTCAGCAGGGCTGAGAACCATTGGTTTGGTCCCAACAACATTGTACATGAGTCATTTAAGGGCTCTTCCAAGCCCCTGAATCTTCCATAATTTTATGATGGTTTCCAGTCTCAGAAAACATCTAAGAATGACTTCAGTCTATTGTGTAAGTAGCCTGAAAGTGCAATTGCTGAAGCAATTTACTTATCTTTCCTGGGTGGGTTCAACAAGCAAAGATTGAAAACATCTGTGCTGAGTATCGCTACAGTGACATGGGACACAGTGAGGATGGGGGAAGTGGTCCTCAGGGAACTTATTGGCAAACTCAAACCAAACAAACAGTGATGTGGATGTATGTCACTGTTGCTATGCCAACACCTTAGTGGTAGGTTTGGTGCAATGGGGCTGTTTACAGCTCTCTTCATCTGCAGGTACCTTACCTTCCTTCTTACCTAGGAACATCTGAAAACTCACATTGATATTGATACAACTGTTGACAAGGAGAACTACTTACACCAATTTTATTTAGATGGTGAGGGTCACAGATAAATGAGACAAGGGTCTTAAATGAGCCCTGATCTACACAGAGAAAAAAAAAATACAGCTTAAATTCAAGATTGAATCTGAAAAAGTATTCTCTCTCTGTCTCCTTTCCAATTCCCTCCATTCCCCACTCCTAGTTTTATTGCTAAGTGTTGGTCTTCATTACTTAGATAAACCTTGCATTTATTTTTTCCTTCTTTAGAGAATACATACCCCTCTTTAGAAATTAGGATCCTGCATGGAGAACAGAGAACACTGGAATTCAAGAAGTGAATGAGGCTTTCTCCAAGTGTTCTTTGTTTTGTTTTTAAAGAGATCTTATCTATCTATGCCTTGTGTCAAATGCCTGAGTCTTTTCTTTGTATTTTCAGGTTAGTACCTGCTTTCCTAGTCACTTCTGACCCATTCCAGTCATTCATTCTATTTCTAGTTCTTCAAGGAAGACTTGGGTAGCTGAGATTAGAGATTTGAGGTTATCAAAGTGATAAAAAATAAAAGCTAAATCTACTCAAGCTATGTAATTATCCTATTTTTATCAAGGTTGATTAATCCCCTTTTCTAGTTTCTGTCATGAAAAAATATGTGTTAGAATGAGGCCTCAGGCTAGGCACAGTGTCTCAGATCTTTAATCCCTGCACTTTAGGAGGATGCTTGAGGCCAGGTGTTCAAGACCATCCTAGGCAACATAGTGAGACCCCATCTGTAAAAAGAAAACAAACAAAAAAAAGTGGTTGTAGTCCCAGCTACTCTGGAGGCTCAGGTGGGAGGATAATTGAACCCAGGCGTTTGAGGCTACAGTGAACTATGATCACTGACCTCTGCACTCTCCAGCCTGGGCAAAAGAGCAAGATCTCAATTAAAAAAAAAAAAAAAAGATGAAGCCTTAATTTTTCCCATTTTCAAAAGGACAGATTTGGGCAACATGACTTCTAGATCTTTTTTTCCTGTTTTAACAATGATAAATTCCATTTTATCCCAAGTTTTCCTTGCAGAAAAATGCTGAAATCTTTCAGGGCTATAAAGATGGTCATTCAAAATTTGAATGCCCTGATCATGGTTTATAAATACATAATTAAAAGCAGTATTGCTGTTGGAAAAAAAAAGTTATACTTAGAGTAAAAGATACCAAATGTAAACCTATCTTAAGTATTGTTTCATACTTTGCTTTTTATTAGTATTAATTTTGGCCTCTAAAACAAGATTAAGGATCATGAGATGAAAAAAATGAGATTAATTCATCAAAATATTCCCTAAGCACCTATTATTTGCCAAAACCTAACTTATCATTAAAAACACTAAATAAGATATGGCACTTTCTTTTACATACCTCTTGGTAGAAAAATATGGACTTTGTACTTTAGAATAAAATGCATCTTTTTATGAGCTATGTCCAAAGTGCTATGGATAAACAGAAAAGATAAAAAGAAAGAAGACATAGACCAATGGAACAGAACAAAGAACTCAGATATAAAAACAACCACATGCAGCCAACTGATCTGTGACAAAGCAGACAACAATATATACATTGGGGAAAGGAAACCCTATTCAATAAATGGGGCTGGGAAAACTGGATAGGCACATGCAAAAGAACAGAGAAAATGATTATTTTCTGTTTATAGATTCAGAGAAGAAACCACTAAGTTGGTGGCATTCAAGATGATTCTATAAGCATGGACAGGCGAGGGCTAGGTAGAGAAGATGCAAGATCAATCAAGGCAAAAGGAACAGCACATTCCAAGTTATAGGCATGGCAACTGGCCTCCAAAAAGCCCCCCACTGATCTCTACCTTCTGGTAGTCATGCTTTTGTGTAGTCCCTTATCACATTGAAAAGAGCTCACTTGTGTAAAATATTGCTGAAATGACTGCGATTTCTAACGCTAGACCATAAAAAATATTGTGGCTTGGGTCTTGGTCCCTCTTGGGTTTTGCCCTCTGCGGGAAGCCAGTCACCCATGTTGCGAGGGTACTCAAGCCTTGCATGGAGAAGCCCCCATAAGAAGAACTGAAGCATTCTGGCAACCACCACACCATGTGAGAAAGCCATCCTGAAGCAGATTCCCCAGCCCTGCCAAACACTCAGATAACTGCAGCCCAGACCGACATCTTTCCTGCAACCTCATGAGAGATTGGAAGCAGACAGCTAACCATTTCTGAATTCCTGTGAAATGATAAATGCTTGTTGTTGTCAGCCACTAGGCTTTAGGTTCATTTGTTACAAAGCAATACATAGCTAATGTAGGTGGCACCCAAGTCTATGTCATGCTCTGAGATAAGAAGAGCAATGTGTGGGTTGGAGTCTAAATGGAAAGGATATCAGATTGGAAAGGTTTGATAGTCGGGATGGATCACAGAACCAGACAAAGGGGTTATTGTTGATTTTAACAATTGAGTGATGCAATCTTGTAAGTTAGAAAATAAAGGCCCCAAGATAAGAGCATGATCTGAGGAAAGATGTTGGCAGATATGGTACTAGGATGCATGAATTAGGGACACTTTTTCCCACTGGATTGTTTGTGCCCATCTTTATTAGAGGTTTACTTTCAGAGCTACAAGACAACTTATGGATTCAAACCTCCTTTTCTCTACAGGGCTCTCATCCACAGCCTATCTGAGAGATGACTTTCTCGCCTGTGGTTGAGTATCAACCCACATCCCATTGGACCCACATCCTACAGGGTTGACACTGGGGATGCCAGTTGCCAAGGAGAATAGCAGGAGGGACAACAGGCCAAAAGCAGTGAAGAACAAAAAACACGGTAGCAGATGTAGAGATCGTCCAGCATCTCTACCAGCGTCACGGTGCAACGGAGGATGCTCCCGACACAATATCAGGCTAAAGGAGGAGGAGAGACTCTTTTCATTTCAAAGAGCTCCTGAACTTCTCCAAATCTTCATATTTATTATAGGGAAAGGTATATATGTTTACAGTAAAAAAACATATAGATAAAATCTTTGGTGTCATATAGTAAGCCTATTGTTCCAAACAAGTCTATTTAGTGGTATACATTAAACTTATAATTATTTTGTTATTTCCTTGTTTTTCCTTAAGGTCATAAAGAAAAGGGCAGGAACCCGACACCAGTCATGCTTTCATACTTTTCAAAGCCTGCTGTATGCAGCCGGTTGACAATAATCATCCCAAGTCCTGTTTGCAGGACTGTCAGATATCCACCTTTCTTATAGTCCCTTGACACTAGAGATGGGGAGCTCAGCACCAGTTCAGCCAGCCACCAACATGTTGATTTGAAGAGCTATATGACTTCCTATAATTCTAACAGACCACTGAACTGGATATTAGGCTTGTCTTTAACACTGAAGAACAGCTGACCGTGGAAATAGCACTTTTAAGATTAGTATAGACTAGGGGGAGGGGTCAAGATTCTGGTGCCAGCCACCAGTCTGCTCATTCTTTTGAGATGGGTATTATCTGAGCTTCATCCCAAGAGACACTTAATAGCTCTACGTTGGGATCTAAGAAGTAGAGTGATGGAGACTTTATCTTTACCACCATTTCTAGATCTGGCTTTACAAAACTGAGCTTCAGAATCATCTGAACTCATCTTGATCTCTTTGATGTCTTTATCAGCAGCTTTTTTGTAAAGATCTGAAAGACAGTTGGATTGAAAGAAGAGGTTTCATATTGATTTGTAGTTTTCTGACTACTCCAGAGAATTCATACTGTGATGGATCCCATGCCATTCCATTCTGATGGCCCTCTGGTGGCTATCAATAGAGGAGGTTGAAAGGTTACAGTCCCAGGATGTCTACAATGACAATGAGGTCATGGTTAATCAAGACTTGGCTTAAATCAAGCCCTGGTGAAGGAAGCGTGAGAAGCAATCCAGCTTGTATAAATCCCTTGCCTTTCCAGCCCAGGGTTACAACACTTGGCAACTATCAGAGTCTGTTATGTGATTTGGAGGTCCATATAGTTGCTTAATCAGTGGATTCAATCATCTGGGGTTTTAATAACTTTTAATCATTCAATATATTATATGATCCCTGTAGGTCCTGCCAAGACAATTTCAAGAGACAGGAAACAGAATAATGGAAGCAAGATTGCGAACTGGAAGGTCACCTTGTATCTTATTTTACACAGGACCTTGAACTTCAACGTCCTATTTATGTTGGTATTATGCTACATATCTTGGTCACACATTTGATCTTTAAAACTTTATTTCAGGATATGTAACAGGAAGCCCCTTAAGTTTCAGAAGTGTAGTGTAGTAGAAAATGGACTTTAAAGTTGACCGACCCACTTTCACATCGTGGCTTTGTTGGAACATCTAGATTAAATGTGGCAAGGAACACGGTTAGCTGAGAACTTCCAGCTGCAATGCCTTCAGAACTCACCCCAGCTTCTGAGCATGATGGGGATACTAAAGCAGGCCCATTTCTACCCAATTTTAGCACCTCTTTTGGGCAATCTTTGCTCTGGCGGCCCCCGCTGAATTATCTGACACTTCATCATATCTGCACCGTGCTCTTGGCTCTCTGCCAAACTCTGTGTCCCCACCTCTTTGCTTTTACATGCATCAGACCCTCGGTGCAGTCTGAAGGATTTCCCGGCTTAATGCTGCTTCCTTCCTGTTTTATCTTTCAAAAGCATCCCCGACAAACACAGCCCCATCCATCCCACTCCCACACACAACACACACAAAACACAGGAGACTTACACTACTATTGCTGTCTTGGTGTCTACTTCCTGAAAGATCCAACTGATGCAGTAAAATACTTACAATCTCTGAGACTCAATCTCTTCCTCTTTCAAATTACACTGCTACCATATACATCATTCACATTTGAAGAGGTTAAATGAGGTAAAATACCTACAGTGTACTGGCTTATATAGTAGATCATCACCAAGTTGTTTTTTTTTCCCCCCACTCCTTCACTCAGCTCACTGGCAGGAGCTTTTCACCGCTGATGTGCTGAAATAAGATATAGTCTTCACTTTCCTTTGCCAACTATAATATGCGTAGAAGAGCACTCGCCACCCTATGGGGGATGGAGTGCTGGGAACACACCATGACAGCAGAGTCGGAGAGCGTCGGGCTGTGACAAATGTAAACACAGGGTGTCAGAGGAACACAGAACAGGGGTATCGAAGCCTGGAATGTCAAGAAAAACTATCCAGGGAGAAAACACTTTATGTGAATCTGGAAGGACAAGTACAAGTTCACCAAGCAAAAGCGGTGGGTTGCTGTCAGAAGCAGGAAAAACCTTTGCCAAGTCGCAAAGACACAAGAGCACAAGGTGAACTCAGACAAAGCCAAGATGCCCACGGATGTTACAGAGCACATTGGGGAGGGGAGAAGAGGTGTATCAGCAGCTCAGTCCCATGAGGGCTTCATGGCAGGGATTATCTGCCACATTTTCCAGAAAACGAAGCTGAGCAGGACCCAGAGGGGTAAAACACCTGGCCCAAGCTCATGGAGTAGTAAAGTCATGGATCCAGCCCAGGTGTTTGATGTTTCTCTACCTGCAATGTGTGGACTACCCCCTCCCCCAACATGGGGTCACTAAGGTGATTCAGATAAGCCCCAAGCAGGTCTTCATTAGCTGATCACATATGGGAGCAGGGAGAGGAGCACAGTAAACAACCTCAAGATCAACACTGGAGGCTTTTTCTGGGGGAAGATTCTGTGCTCAGTGATTCAGGGAATTTGAGTTCCTTTAAAGCAAACTTTTGGAGAAACAGAAGCCAATGTACACATTCGCAACATTCAGTTTCCCCCAAGTCAATTATGCTTAAGTGATGTTAAGGGCCTGACAGAGCCACAAAAGAAAGAACAATCTTCAGCCTCCAAATTGAAGCTGATCCTTGTGCCTTAATCCAAGCCATTGTGTCTGGCCCTTTTTGCAGGCCCAGGTCTGGTTTTCATTGCTTTTGCGGATTTAAGTAAAATCCTTCACATAACTTAAATTAGGGTTGGTGGCAATGATATTTTTTTTATTGTAATATTAAAAAAAAAAAAAAAAAGACAGAAAATACCCAGATCCCTACAATCCGGGCTGTTGATCTAGTAGACACAGGCTGTCTCAGTAGTTGGAGAGAGCATTTTCCCATAGAGTGAGGGTGAGGTTGGTATGGGCACTGACATGTGAGGGGTGAGGCTTCCTTTAAAAGAGCCAGATGAGCTTGAGCTGTTTCTATCCCCCACTAGAGTTTGTTGGTGCAGGGAGGCTAATGCAAACCACACAGGGTCAGATGGCGACTACAGGAGGCTGCAATGACAAACTGTGGAACTTCTGGATTAAAAAATGGACTTAGGTAGACAGAAACCACATTTCATGGCTGGGTGAGAACACCAAGACCAATCCAGTTCAGCTCCCTTACTTTCTAGCTGGAGAAATGCAGGGTTTGATTGGACAAGTGACCTGCTCCAGATCAAGGTCAAGTTCATGGCACAGGCAGAACAAGGATCCAAACTTTTTGGCTTCCAGACCATCACCCTTACTTGGCTCAGCTACTCAGAAGGCAATGAAAGGCTTCTGCTTCCAAGTATGTCTTTCCACTTGGGTGAGAAAAGCAGAGTACAATTCCTAAAGAAAAGGCTGCCTAGGGAACAGAAGGGAAAATGTTGAAATAGCAATAAAAATGCTGAAATGTTGAAAAGCACATTTTTAGATTTTGTATATTATCTTCTTTGCTCATACACTGACGGGTGTATGTTTTACGTATGTAGCTCTGTGTAAATACAGACCTGTCAGTCACCTATGCCATGAGGTTTAGGACAGGTGTGGTGCCTATCAGCAAGGGGAGCATACCCTCTTTTACCTGATGTTGAAACTACAGAAGCATTGAATGAAGGTGATGAGAGTAGAGAGAAGAAAAGATTGCCAAAGTTGAAAAGGCCTTTAAGAGATCACCTAGTCCAGCATGTCCCAAAGAATAATCCATGGAAGGTGATTTGCTATTATGGAAGGGAAAAGGTCCTATGGGTTAAATGGCTTTGGGAAACTTTAGTTAAATCCAAATTAAATAGGTGTCTTTACTGCAGGACTTCTCAGGGCCTTTACTATGATAACATGCATTGAAGATTTCTAGAAGACTATAAGCTACAAAGTTCCCCAGACTTGCATGTCCCCTGAAACCCTTTTCATTTTAAGGACAATCTCATGGGACTAATGTTTCTTGAAATATAACCTTTAAATCTTTTCTAAAATAAGATGAGAGGGGGAAAAAAACCCAGCAAGTTGTGAAAGAAAAAATGACTTTCCCCAGCTCACACAACTCATCAGTGACAGAGACAGGACTCAAATCCAGACCTTCAGACAATAACCAAAGAACAAAATCCCTTTGTTGCCGCCCTATCCCTAATACTGCGTCTCCAATAGTGTTATCAATAAATAGTACGGCAGTGGCTAATAAATAGCTAACTGCCTTACCTGCATTATCTTATTTGGTCTTAGTTAAAATCCTAATAGATTTATTTATGAAGGGCACTTTGTTACCTGACTTATAGATGAGGAAATGGAATTTTAAGACACCAACCATTTGACCTTGGTCAAGGGGTAGTGCTAGGAGAGAGGATGAATGAATGATACAGGAGAAGACACTTTTTCCTAGAGATATAAATGACCATCCCCAGTACTTCCCTGAAAAGAAGAAGCTATAGGGGTGAAAGGAGGAAAATAAATGGGTGATATGGGTTCTCTGTGACTGTAGCATGGGTCCCTCTGTCTAGCTTGAGCTAACGATAGACCCTGCCATTCACTCCCCAGCTCCAAAAGCTCAAGTAAGTCCATGACCCACGGTTTGTGCACAGGCTAGAAAGGCTACGCAGGTCTGGAAACATAACCTCATTCGGAGCCTCCCTGATCAAAGCCTGAGAGGTCCCACCCGGCCATATGGAAGGCATTAGTCCAGCCCTCCCTCACTCCCATTGTCTTCTCGAAAGTTGCTCAAGTCATCTCTGCCATGGCAGAAATCCCATCTCTAGGGATTTCCAGTCATTTGCCACTGTTGCCCATAATCATGTGCTCCTGTCTCACAACAGAAAAACCTCAGAACTTAAAAGTTGGAAGATCTGGGATGGGACCCCGGCTCTGGACCTCATGTGCTATGTAACCTGGGACACATTGCATGAGGGGTTAAGAAAATCATTATCATCATCATCACTTAAGCGCTTCCTATTGGCTTCCCCTGCTGTCATCAGCTTTAAGCTTTATAACAAACCATAGAGCAGCTGTTATTATTGTCCACATTTTATAAATAGGGAAATAAGGCACAGCGAGGCTAGTTTTTAAATTTATGACCATTGGCAGAGAGCAGAGCCAGAGTTTGAACAAGAAGTCCGACTTCAGGATCCACTGGTCCACTGCTTAACAACCACTGATAATACTAGTAAGGTACCATTATTGTGTGTGTGTGCAAAGGTGAATGAATTCTCCTCTGTTGTCACAAGCCTACAAGGTAAGTGTTATCATCCCTATCATGGGATGAGAAGCCTGAATTTCAAAGACATTTGAAATTTAAGAACTGCTAAATGTCCTATAGCAAATAAATGGATAAAATTGAAGCTGAGAGTTATATACATGTCTGCAAAACCCAAGGTCTTTTGACTCTATGATTCTGATATTTCCAAACCACGATTTCCTTGTTTGCAAATGAAGTAATAATAATGCCTCCCTCTTGAGGGCTGCAGTGAGGATCAAAGATCATGCTATGTGAGAGATCTCATAAACTGTATGCCCGATTATGGTTGCTATTCTCATCTCTGTCTGTGCAAACCAACAACGAGTCTCCTCTCTGGCAGGGTGCCATCTGCTGACTCCGGGTTCATGTGTTGGCTGAACGTTACATTCACTCACCTAATTTTTTTAGGGCCTTGTAAAACCTATGAGGTAATTTGTCTTTGTTAGTGAAAAGATTTAGTGATGAATTCACCCTGCAGAATAATTAGCCCCAGGCCTGTCTGTCCCCGAGGGGATCCTTCCTATCTTAGCAAAACACAGGCAACCTGAGACTCCGGGGCATGTCATTTCGCAGAGTCTAGCTAATCTAACACAAAATGCGTCGAATCAACACATCTTTATTCCTGCTACCTCAACGAGACTTCACTTCTTCCCAATGAAAAACAAAGTAATAGTTTTTTGTTTTTTTTGTTTTTGCCAGCATTAAGGTTGACTGAATAACACAAATTCTAACTAATAACTATTAAGAATGGCTGGATTCTTGATTTGTATTTCCACAGTTGCTCCTTTGGGTTAAAGGAACAAAGAGGCATAAACGCAGGAAGCGAAGACACTTGTTATGCTTGGTATTGCTTCCAGAACGTGCCTCTACTTGATTTCCAAAAGACTTTCTTAACAAAAAGGCTAGGTGGTTGCCAGCTCGCCTCAAAATGACAGAAGGATTTGCTCAAAAGAGAGCTTGTCCTTTTTATTTTAAATCACGCTTTGTTCCTACCCACAGAGAAACCAAAAATGTGAGAAAATGTTTGCTATCCATCCCCAGTGGCTTAGATCATTTGGCCATCGTGTGACCTTGGGTGATTTAAGCGACCTCTCTGTTCCGGCTTTGCCAAAATGTTGATTACTGTTTCAGTTCTTTCTCCGGCCATTCAGCAATAAAATGTGTCCTCTCCCTACCGACTGAAGATAAATACAAAAAAAAAAAAAAAAAGCTGGCAGTGGATCATGTGTGTTGGCTTAGATGGCTTCTGCCTTCATGAGCTGAAGTCCATACACTCTCATAATGGTCATCCGAGTCACTGGTTTCAGTGTCTACAACGAAGCCAGATGGGGTCTTTACAACCTAGTAAGAAAGTAGCAACTCTCCTCTCCCAAGAATGAAGCAATTCCCAGGAGAACTAGAATCAGGATTCACAGAGATGATCGAACCAGGGGACCCAGAAAGTACCAATTAAGGATGACCAAATCCATAGGAATGAAGTCATTCTATGGCTACTTTACTTAGGGTCCATGAAATGACACTTGGAGACAAAACTTTGTCTAAATCATTTGATATAAATGTTCTCCTGCTAGACTCTTACCTTGGTCATACAAGGAAGGCCCTTCATGTCTCACACTCATCTGGATAAGACCAGTGTGTATTATTCACTTCACAGACAGCCCAGTGCATGGTGGGACACTGCTAGACACAACGATGTTCTACTACTACTGCGTCTTCTCCCACAATTTCTCCCCTGATTCTCGGGTAACAAACCCTGTAAATGTCTCCAAACACGCCAGCCATGCTCTCCAGCCCCTCCCTGCCACACTGTGCCCTCCTCTACTCTCCTTAATAAAAATCTCACTCATCCTTTAAGACTGAACTCAAGCTTCACATCTCTGGAGCCACCTTTAATTGACTCTAGTTTGTATTTTTTCAGCATGATTCTGATAAATGGAAAGAGACAGCCACAATAGTTTATAGCACCTCTCGTCAAAAGTAAGAGTCAACAATTTCCTCATTCTCTAGATCTGGGCTAGCCTCAAACTCGCTGTGACTGGCAGAATGTGTCCAAAGTGATACCTTGTGAGTTCTATAACCCAGGCTCCAAGATACCTTGAAATACTCTCCTTTACCCTTTGAAATGCTGCCCTGAGACCATGATATAAAGAAATTATATCCAGTCTACTGGAGGATAGGAGGCCAGGTGGAATAGAACAGAGGTAACCTAGAAAATGTCAGCACCAACTGCCAGAAATTTGAAGCCATCTGGACCATCCGCCCTACTTGAACTAACAGATGATGACAGCCCTATGAGGGATCTCAGACAAGCCAAGAGAAGAACCATCTGGCTGAGCCCAGCCCAAGCAGCAGAATCATAAGCAAATACGTGGTCATGGTTTTAAGCCACAGGATTTTAACAAAACACTTTGGGATGGTTTGTTAGGACATTTTTCTTGGTGTTTTGGAAAGTTCACATACGCATATCACAGGTACCTTTGTATTTGGGAAGATGGATTCTTCCTATGGGAAAATCCTCTCTTTCTCTCGCCCTCTTTATCTAACTCCTATTCACTGTTCAGGTCACAAATTAGACAACCTTCTTCTCTGACCCTCTTAAATGGCGTTAGGTGCTTCTCTGAGGGGATCTTTAGTACCTTGTTCTTTCTCCTCTATAGTACATTTCACACCCCATGGTTATAATGCCTGTTTATCCCAGGCTTGGTAAGGCAAGGACAGAACCTGCTTTGGTCATTGCTGTATTCCCAGCATCTAGTTTAGCACATGCCTTACGTGGAAAGATTTTTCCGCTTACGTATCTCAGTCTATCAAGTGTTTACTGATTCCCTGACCAAGCCACCTGTTTCACTGGGGGATATGCTATATGTAACAATGTTTCTCCTTAAATGAGATGCACTCTGCCTCTGTGTCTGTGTCTGCCTTCTGTTCATAGGTCCACATCTCATCACTAAGCATCCCCCCTCCGAACTCCAAAAAAAAAAACACAAAAAAACCACTTCCTGAATACAGGTGCTATGTTCTCCTTAAATCATCTCTTCTTCAGCCTATGGTATGACAAACAGCTGAGGCACCTGGGAATGTCTGGCCTGGAATCATACCTGGCCATCCTGTCTCTTTTCTCTGGACAATTTCCCAGTTGTTGAAACACCTTCAAAGTGTTGCAACAAAAACTTACCACTGCCAGCAGTGGTCTGACCAAGGCAGAGTAGAGAAAAATGATCACATCTATAGCTTAGAACTTTATTTTCTTATTAATGCCACTTTAAGCTCATGTTGATTCACTGGATAGCCTCATTTTGATAACAATGGCCTTGTAGCCAGCAGTAGCCTGTGTGAAAAAGACTCCTGGATCAATGTTCATTCACATCTCACCTCAATCTGCAAATATGCATTTTATTTTATTTATTACCATGTTAGAGGACAAGCCCAGCATTTTTCATTTCACTTTGTTTTAAAATTTATATGGCTATCGGGCTTTCTAGGTGCTATTGTGATTACAAAACAATTGCATTATGCAATGCTCCTGAGAATTCACATTAAGCCAGCATTCCATATTACATTCTACTTAACTGGAATTTGCTTTTGGTAGAAAAATTTCTATTTAGCAATTGGCAAAGCTATTTGATTCCATGGTATTCTATTTGGAAAAGGAAAAACAATTACAAGGGATACTAAATTCCTTTCAGAGAAATGAACATTGTCTTGTTGTTCCAGTGTTATAGGGGAAGCCAGGGCTGTAGGAAGAATGGAGGATTTGCCCAAAAGCAAGCAAATTTAGCACTGAATCTCTTTTCTACCAATAGGTAGTTGTGTGACAATGGAGAAGTGGCTAAGAAGTGCCACTTAAAATCAGTCACTTAGAGTGTAAGGGGGATGGGATAAAAAATAAAGTTGCTTCTCTCACAATATTAAACTATATATAATCTTTTAATATATACGTCTGCAATCCCCACATAGGAGCATGCATGCAATAGTCCTAGTTCTTTGTTTCCTACGGGATACAACCCCTGTCCAATATTTACCCTGGTTGACCTAATAAATTCTGCCCCTGAAACACGTACTTAACGTAGAATACTTCTTGTGATTGCTGAAGTGGAAAAGAGGAGGTAAAAAGATGACATCTCCCTCTGAACCTTGAAATTTGGTGGCCCAGTGGCCTTGTCTAGGCCTGGAAATCTTGTGTGGGATGGTGTATGTGGAATAGTCACACCTGTGTGGACAGCCACAGGATATCCTCTGTGAGGTGTAGATGGGGGTGGGGGCGTGTGAAGACACTAGAATCTTCCCTGCAAGATCCTCTGGACCAGCCGCACTTTACACCCAACTGTGAAGCTTGAGCGCCCTCTGGTGTTCTTTAAGCATATTTCAAGAGGTCGGGCTGGTTGAGCATCTCTGGGCAAATGCTGCCATCTCGTGGTGAGAGGCCCAACCAGCACCTCTCCAGCATGTTCAGCTTTCTAGGCTTGAAACCACAAGGGCTGAGCCCGCATTTCACCTGAATCTCCAAAGTCTGTTTTTACAAAGCATGAAAACACAAAGGAAAAGCAAGCTGCCTGACAGCAGAACCTCTAATGACCTCTAAACACACTCTGGACATACCCTCCTCTACACAAACGCTTGCCATTGCACTTTTCAAGCTGGCTCGTGTTTGCGGCTTTCTTTGTGGTCTTTGGAGCTTCTTCATGAGCTATGCATGACTCTGAAGCATCAATGTTACATGAAGATGTTATCAAGGGTGGGAAATTAAGCAACTTTACCAGAAAAGAATCTTTAAAAGTTCTTCATGCGCTGAAACGAATATGTATTTTGAAGTAACGTGTATTGTCATTTACTTTTTAACTTCACAGAAACTTTACAAAATAGAAGTCACTTAAAACCACACACCCAAACACCTACTAGAACTCTTTCATTCAACTTTGTATCATGTATACTTACAGAAATACTTTTGAAAAATAGACGTGGACTGAAACAAAAGCAGTTCATAATCCCCCCTTCTGACTTTTAAAAAATTATCTAAAGTGTTAACATGTATTAATTTCAAGGGCATAGGATGAAATGAAAGTCTGTCCACTCATCCTGTCTTTTTTCCCCCAAGGGAAATAGATGCAATCATTCCTTGAATATCCTGCTAGGTTAATAATTAAGACACGTGTCATATATATGTAGAAAGCATGAATCTCAGCCCACAAACAAGAGTGGGATAAAACTTACACCTTTTATTTTTATAACTTTTTGTTTGGGGCCCACATCTTGACAGGTTACTGGTAATCGTAAACCCCAACCTTTAAGGGTGATGTTACAAGTTACAGTTTGTGCTGAGGGTCATCTGACCCTTGGGTATCTATTCTGCCAGGAGATCTTTGAGAGATCTGTGATCTTTAAAGTGGTCCCTGCTCAAGATGGGGGCTTTCTGCTAATCCTGCCCCATGTCTGTATAAGTACACCACTGGGCAGGTCTCAGTCCTGTGACTTCTTTAGAAATACTACGGGAACACAAGAGTGATCCTCCTCCGAGACTAGAGTCACTAGAGTCCCCTCCCTCACTTCCTTCCCAGCCCCAAAGAATCTCTTTCTCATTTGAAAGGCAGCTTCTTTTAACCCTACTTTTGACAAAGGATCCCTATTTTCATCCATACCTTAGAATCTTACCCTGTGGCTTAAGATTTTGGCAAAAAAACGTTAGGAGGGTTTGAGAGGTCTCATTTCTGCTTTTTCTTCTGAGGCAAAAATGAGAGAACCAATGACTTGGCTCCAAGAAAGACATCAGAAAGGGTACGTCCCAGAAATTAAATCTCTCAAAATAGCACCCTGCTGTATTTTTTCTGTTATCTTTGCAGTTATGATGGCCTGAATATGGTACACATTGATTTCAAACTATAAACTACCCTGGTTGTTTCCACTTTGGGGTTACTATGAATAAAAGATGCTGTGAACATTTATATACACTTTGTGAGGATATATATCTTTATTTCCCTTAGGTAAATACTTGGGAGAGGAATTCTCTGAATCATATGATAAGTATGTGTTTAACCTTAGAAGAAACTACCAAATAGTTTTTTTTAAATGGTTACACCATTTTGTACTCCTACCAGCAATGTTTGAGAGTCTGGTTATTCTATATCCTCCCCAACATGTTTTATTATTAGCATCTTTACATGTTAGTAAGCATGTAGTTGTATCTCATTGTGTTAACATTGACTTTTATAATAATGAAGTACACTTGCTTATACAAGGCATATGTACTTACTGTATTTCAAAAACAGAAGTAGAAAATAGGAAAATAGCAATTGGCATTACTTCATAAGAAAACTTTAAAAATTATAGTGTATTTCATTGTCATTTTTCTATATTGAGATATTTTTCCAGATTTGTAATTCTTACATAAGCAATCTTGATCCTTGCTATTTGTATTTTAACAAAGCATCTTTAGTTTTGACATTTATTCTCAATTTTAAGAGCTCTTTATACATTATAGATATTATATCTTTATCCATAATATGTTACAAATGTTTATGATGTTCTTATCCATGTAAGTTTTTAATGAAGTCAAATTTATATATGTTTTATCACTCTGGATTCTGAGCCATAACATCCCTTTTCCTACGTGAGATTAAGAAGAAATTCATGTTTTCTTCTAGCACTTGTATGGTTTCATATTTTTACTTTAGATTCCTTATCTACTTATTCTTATGTGTAAGAGGTATAGACCTAATTTTAACTTTTACCAAATACCTATTTAGTTATAGATATATCCAGATTTTCTATTTTTATGCATCAGCTTACAACAGACCCCAAGCTTCATGGAAGACAATTTTTCCACTGACTAGGGCGGGGTGGGAGGGGTTGGGGTATGGTTTCAGGATGACCCAAGCACATTACATTCATCATGCACTTTATTTCTATTCTTATCACATTGAGATATATAATGAAATAATTACATGACTCACCATAGCTTGGGGACCTCTGGTTTAGAGAATTTGTACTTGAAGAAATTTGTCCATTTCATCCAGGTATTTTAATTTGCTACCAAAGTTGTTTGTAATATATATACCTTGATTATCTCTTCAGTGTCTATGGACCTATTGTGATGCAGTGGAAAAGACCATACTCGATCACTGATGCCCACGGATTAGCACCCAGCAGAGGGCTGGCCACAAAGCACGTGGGAATTTTCATTTTTAAGTTCCCTAATCTTCAGATGCCCACAAGTGAATGGAGAAAGACTGGGTTTGTCAAAATGACTGTTGGGAACACCACGTAGTGATGTTGATGGAGACAGACAATTTTTAAGGCGGCCTCGTGAGTTGGTTAGATATTCCTAAGATGCTCCCCTCTCACAATGATTGCTCAGAAACTTGTCTTAATTATTATTCTATGAGATAATATGGAAATTAATAAGATACAACCTCATCCCTTAATTAGGTCATAAGCTGTCAGCCAGCACACAAAGGCATAACATTAATGATTATACTTCATCTAGAAATGATACAAGTAGCTGGATAATGAAACATAGAAAAAAAAATAAGAGGCTGCTTTCAGAGGGAACAAGGAAAAAGCTACATGATAAAAGGAGCATTTAGTGAAAATGAATACATGCTGGCATTTGGAGATGAAAGACTGTCAGTGAACACCCTGGGGGAAAATGTCATATTAAAAAAGATATCCTACCTTGCGTGATTTGGAGGTGGGCAGGCAGTGGTCCCGACTGGTGACAGGTACCGGTGGGCTGCATGGCTGGAAAGGTAGGTAGCATGCGATCACTAAAGAGGGCCTCGCTTTCTGGCATAGAGATTTAGGATTTGACCCTGTAGTTCATGGGAAATCACCAATGTAGTGAAGAGCTATGATTTAATTAGTTCTGACCACCACCATGTGGTTAACGAAAACAGCCAGGACTCTAGAGGTAGAGTGGGGAAACCATATTCTTACAATAGCCACTCGAGTAGCAATCACAATCAGCTGGGACGGTGGCACCGAGGAAAAGCGAGATGGATGTAAGAAACACAGCTAGCAGATAGGAGTAGATACTATGAATTGAATACAGTAACCTAGATTCTATTTTAAAATTTCAAAAAATAGTTGTCTTTCCAATGCAAAGTAAAACAACCACAAAAAAAAAATCACAGATTTCCACACTAGGACACCCGGGCAAGGTCAGCATTGAGCGTGTCTTAGTGACCCATTCTGATGGCGACCCTACATCAGCAAAGCGGACAAAGGAACACGGAGGTTGACGGAAATCCAGTAATTGGCAGGTCTTATCGGAAAACGGCTGTCAGAATTTTAGAAGTTATAACTATCATAGAGCAAAGGAGCCATTGATCTAATTTGAAATTTTGAAAAGGGGAGTGTGGGATCTGTTAGAGAACTCTGGCCATGGTCTATTTCCTGAATAGTTTTAGAGTATGGATGTCATTAGTCCTTTCTGATTATTGTTTTTCAGCTTCGCTCTGGTAGGAACCAATCATTGAAAGGCCCTCAGGTTCAAAGGGAATTAAAACAACAGGGTAAAGGTCATTATTCTACAAATCTATAGTTTCCATTGACTCAAATGGAAAATGTCATTCCCCAAAGGCATTCAGAGGACTCTTATATGATATAGGACAAGGCATATAGATTTGGGATCCAGGTGGGCCTATTTTGATCTGCTTCTGACTTTGAACAAAACACAATTCTCTCAAAAATTAGGGTTCTTCACCTACCTATTAAAAAAATGGGGAAATGGGGAATGCACACAATTGTTGGTAGAATTAAAATAAATAATGTGAAACATCACCATCCAAGTCACATAATAAAACTATGTCGTGCATATAACTGTGTTTATAGAAATGAGTTTATAAACCCCTAAAATATCTGTGCAAGCCTCATTTTCAGTTCTCTCCCCGCCCCCCCCTGTATGTTTTTGCCACCCACGTCTTTTTCTCAAACATGCAAATATCCTTTCTGCCTAGAAGACTTTTCTAATCTCACAGGTAGTGCCCCGCAGTTCTTCAAAACGCTTTTGTAATGCCGTCCTATCATCCTTCATGTAATTATTTGTTGATTGTCTTTCTTCCCTGTTAGCCTGAAAGTTCCTCAAGGGCTAGGACAGAATCCTCGTTCATTGCTGTAGCCCTAATAGTGTCTAAAGTACTCACTGCAACGTTGTTGATGGTTGACAGGTATTTGCTGAATGAAAGAATATATGAATGCATGAGTGCAGTTCAGCAGCCAGAC